>KZ809857.1:55053-70708 GCA_000696205.2 Oncopeltus fasciatus
TTTAATAGTAATATATATAGTTTGTGTGTGTTGATAATGCTTCATAACTTATACAGTTATTTGTATTTGTAGGTAACTCTGAATAGGAATTAGTTGGATCGAGTTCACTATTATTAAAATATAGTTATTTAATAAAACTCATTACCTTTTCAGTTTTAGAAAACTTTGTGCAAACTTATGTTTTTTAAACTCTGTGTAATTGTTCTTTTTTTTGTTTCAGGTAAAAATTCGTCTTAAAAAAAAAACAATTTGCAAGTGAGTATGAAATTTAATAGGTTTAGTTTTAGATTTTCAACGTTAGTTCCAGCGTGTATAATTAAAAAGATTTTTGGAAAAATTTGAATATTTTATAACACATTGATCGTTAACGTAAGACTCAATGTTTTATTTTCTAATTTCATTGAGTCATATTAAACATTATAAACATTATTGAGTATATATANCCTTTCCTTACGAAGGGAACGACTTACTCCATATATCTACTACACGCCACTGTGATGGTTTTACAGCAGGTCCCCGATCTGGACTCTTGGCCCAACGACAAACCGATCAACATGAAGAAAAATAAAGTTTTGGTGAGTGTCCTTTATATATATATATAAGTGTGTGTGTGTGTGTATGTACGTATGTATACTGGATAACAATATATAAATATTTAAATTCGTATGACATAATTTTGTTGTTTTTTTTTTTTTAAATAAAGAATAAGAAGATGTACTAAGAACGTACTGGCGAGGAAGCACATATCATGAAATTGATTGAGTTCAACGAAAGCTTTGAAGGTTAAACGAAGCGTTAAGTAAGCGAATTTCCTGTTTACATTAACCACTGTATTGTTAAATATTACATGTAATTTTTATTTAACAATACAGTGATGTAGAACAAAATGCCAACATTGAATCTTCTATCTATCAAATTAATATAATGTTTTTAAAACACCAATTAATGACTATTAAAAATGGCCTTTCTCTACCATGTTTTGATTTCTTCCAAAAGTAAATTTATTCAACTGGTTAGAATACTAAAACTAATATCTAATTTAGTTTCTATGTTTCAAAAATAATATGGCCTGAAAGATAGACATTTAAATATTTTCCTAATATTTTCTAAAAATTTTAATAGTGAATAATACATGCTATGCTCTTTAAATTTTTACTAATCTGATGAAATATACTTAATAAAAGAACTAAGTTGCTGTGGCTAAATCATATAATAAATTGTGTATTGTATTAAACTATACAATACAGTAAAAAAAATTCGTGTGACTAAAAGTACAACCTTTTATCGAAATATGGAGGGGATACATAAAAATTTGGGATAAAAGTTATATGAAGCCTGAATCAATTATAATATTTGAATTTTGCAAGTTTTTAGCTCGTTTGTTTTGAATGTGTAACTTATTCATTATTCATGATATATTTAAATTATTCATTATTTTAAAATTATATTTTTCGTTTTTTTTTATGATTTTGAAAATTGTCAATTCTAATTTGGTCCAGTACTAACTGCTTTTATATATTCTTGGTTAACCTGACTCATTCAAATATAAACAGATGCGGTAGTTTCCCTCAGGTGGGCATGAACATAAAGCGGCTGACTCGTCCATTGACCCTTATATATGGTCATGGTGCAATTCAAACGAATTTTAAACTAAAAATGTTTAAGAGGTATCGCAGATTTTATAAAAATGATTGCTTCAATAACACTACCGTTGATTCTTTCGATGTGAAATGCGTGCTTTAGCCTAATAGAGGTGGCTAACCTTAAACCCAACAATTTTGGAGTATTTTATTTTTCTGATCCTGACCGAAACCCTGACTAATTCCTCCAGCATAATACTCGACGGCCAACGAACCTCCAGCCTGGAAGTTATGTCTGTTTATCTTAACTTACATAGGATTAACCTGATCTTCTTAACGAATTTCATCGGTTTACTAATTATTTTCCTTTCGTTGACGTTTCTTATGTTAGCTTAATATTTCTGAGGATATGTATCTCCATTTTGTGCATAAGTTCGAAAAACTTCACACGTTAATGACAACATTAGTTTCTCATTCTAATAATTTTTTCTCATTTATACAATCTCCAAGAAGCAAATTACTGAAAATTTATCTCACTAAATATAAGTATTTCATGTATTTTCGCATTGATTAGCTAAGATAAATACTATGCAGTTTTGTTGCTACAGGGAACTAAGCAGTGTAACTTATATATGTATACTTAAGCTGTATAATCATGTATTTTAAAATTTAAAATAATTTGAAAAAAAGGTTAATGTTATAGACGCCCTAATTATGAACTCGTTCTTAATAGCCCCTTATAGCTGGTCCTCTAATTTATATATATATATATAAGCCTGTCGGGGAATTTCACGCATTGAACTATACAGAAACTCTTTTCCTGAAATATTGATAAAATTTTATACTTCATGTGCGATAGCAATTATATAGTTTTTTTTTTTATATTACTTTATAGTTTCATTTTAAAGTTTTCTGAAATCTTCTGGTCTACTTCGTATTTTTCAATGCTTGTATTCGGAATGACTCAGCTGTTTAGTTGAATTATTTTTATTTCAGATTCTTAGGGGTATATGTAGTCCTACTACTTAAAGTAAAAAAAAAAACATGGTTTATGAAAATGCCTAATACAATTTTATTTATTAAATATATGCGTATGATTTTTTAATCGAATTAGCTGAAAGAAAATTGTGAATATATATAGAAGTATAAAATTGAAAATATATAAAAACAGAAGATAAAAACTATTTTTTTTTTTTTTTTAAATAGCCGTTTCAGTAAGCCAGACTCAGGAAAATGATGAAAAGTTTTTGAGTTGGATTTCATATTTTGGGCATTATATTATTTGTTGTCACATCTGTTGAGTTCCCTTTACTAATTGCTATGTGTTGATCGGCTGCGTGTTCTTGTAGTCAGTGCCATACAGAGTTATTCAGATTTGGAATTATATGAGATGGTAGGGTGGGAAGAGAGGTAAATTGGTTAGGGGTAGGGGTCGCCTGCAAGGAGAATGCTGGTGCTCCGGGGTCCTAACCTGCCAAATGAAAACCTCCAAAACCAGTTAGTTCAAATGCAAATGTCAAGTGCAGTTAAGAGCCCTCGTGGCAGTTGTAGGGCTGGAGTGGCGGTCCTCCTCTCCCCGGCTTTATTACGATGAATAATTAATGGGATCGATTGTGATTGCATACGCGAGAGAGCTGTCTGCTACGGCTGGCTGGAGCTTTCGGAGACGCGTGCGTCGAGACTAGCCGCTCGTGTGTGGGCGCCACCAGCAATTATGCCTTAATCGGGTACATTGGGTCTCCGCTAGACATCGGGCTGTCCCTCGAGCTTGCGCCTGCACAGTAACAAATAAAGTGGTTAGAATTATGTATGTAATGTAATGTAATGTATTACATATGGGTGTTGTGGCATGTCACTTGCGTGGCTCTTACGCTAAAGGCACTGGGTTCGTATCTTGGTCCCCCCAGTCCTTCTTCCCGTTACAACACTAATCCTAATCAGTGTTACCTATAATATATAGCCTAAGGTATAAAAATGACGAAAACGGTTTCTTATTAGTGAGATGGCTAAAGGTGACAAACTCACTAAAGAAGTAAACCCCTAAAAAAATTTAAAAAAAATTCCGAACCTCTAAAGTATCTGAGCTTTTTGCTATTCTAAATAAAAGTTAGTTTCTTACTGACTAATCACCCTTCCCCTCAAAATATCCGAGTACACACACACACACACACACACACACAGATATATATATAAATAAAACTTTCTTATCAATTACTTTCCACATGTTTTTTATCTAGTAACGTGCTAGCGAGTACTTCGCATGATGGAGAAGCTGCCAAATGGCAGTACTCCTAAACCACTATTTACAATTGTTTATAAAAGAGAGTTTTTTTCAGTCATGGTGTGAAATGTGAACTTAGGGACAGGACATCCTNAAACCTTCGCGGCTGCGATATATGTAGTAAATAAGAACGGATGGGTAAAGAGTATAGTTAGTACACAAAAAGAAACATGATTTTTGTGTGTTCACTACTGTCTTTATCCCAAACGTTCTTATTTACCATATAAATAAATATATATGTATAAAGTGTTCGTTAGGCAGATTTAAATTTCTAAGATCTGGACAAAAGTACCACGTAAAGCGGTTAAGGTTCCCTCGGTTCTAAAAAGTAAAATAAAAAATAATAAAAGAAAAAAACCTATATATAAAGTCTTATAACAATATTTATTAGTTTGTACCTTCATTCATTTATTACTTTTATGATCTAAATCTACTCACCCATATGGTTAGACGATTCAATATATAGAGAGAAATGAGGACCGATATGTATAATAACGCACGTTAAGTACTGTCTTCTCAAGTTTCGCTTAATCTGCCTTAATTAATTGACTGTGACATCTGCAGAATGCACGCAAAGGATGGTTCATTAACTCCATACGAGATAAATTAGATGTAACAACTATGGAATTCAAATATAAATCACTAATATTATATTTGTTGAATTTTAAATAATGTTGAAACTTAATACTCTTATGTCTGACGACAACACGGTTTCTATGTCAAGTGGAAGAGCCCTAAATATCCTACGGTTCTCTAGGGACTGGACTGGAGGATTACAGAAGATGCGTTGGGAATTCAGGGGGGACACGAAGCCCCCATCTTTGGAAGGATGTCCTAATCAGGGAAATTGTATGAGTGAAAGCTGAAATTCAGCCTAATGAATTGCCACCAGATGATAACGTTTGGTCACGAAGGTCTTGATCGGCTGACGGCGCCAAGAGTCATTCTGTCACAGCCCGTCCGGAATGACATCGATATCTTCGCGTTTTATTTTTCACCGGGGCCAAAATTAATTCCTCTGCATCAGCTGTATTTCCGTACGATAAAAAAGCAAAAAAATAAATAGAAAAAGNATATTTGCCTTATGAAATTTGCATGGGACATTTAAATAAATAAAATGGTTAAATTTTTTATGGAGCAAAATTTGGTGAATAAGAGAGGGGTTTACTTGTAATCTCAACAAAGTGAATACAAAAATTATTATATTAATACTCAGTTTAGAAGAGTGAAACTGAACACAAATTTGCTTATTGACATGTGATGAATTTGACATAACATGGAAATTACATATGCTAGTATTCATCACTCCAGATTAGGCTTCTTGCAGCTTCAGCTTTACAAACGTTTTATTAATTACAATATTTTAAATTTATAAATATTATTCTTTAGTGGTATTTAATCCCAAGCAAATTTTTACAGTTTTAAGAGCAAAGGAACAGAATAAAAACCTAACTGTCCCAGGTAGGACACGAACCTGGATCTCCGCGGCAAATAAATAAATAAGAACAGGATGAAGAAAAAGTGTAGTAAGCACCCGAAAAGAAAAAATTACATTGAGTATTAAATTTTCAGGGAGACTTCTCTCTCTTTGTCAGTGAGGAGTAAAGACGAATATAAATCATTCTGGGAGACTCCTTACTGACGAAGGGCGAGAAGTCTCTGCAAAAATCTAATACACAATGTATTTTTATTTCTTTTTGTGTGTTCACTACACTATTTCTTTTATATACGAGTATATTTTTTGGCATTTGTATGCAACTTGATATGCGTTCGCATGTTGTATTATTTAAGGAAAATGCATGTTCAGAACTTTTCCTTCTATGTTTGTTACATGCATAGTTATATTTGTGCTAAAACATATTTTTCAGCCGGCTCCCGTTGACATTGGAAACGGACATATCGTTAATATCCACACAGAGATTCGCTGCAAAAGTACCTCGTGAAGCGCCCCCCCCCCTCTCCCCAAACACACACAAATAACATATAAGCTGCTAAGTTTTTATCGGGCCCTTTCCATGTTACGGCCATAACGAGAGACACATTATACCCTGGCGCACAGAAGGCAATACCTGGACAAGTAGGGCGAATGTCCAACAGAAACCCTAAGAAGACGTCAAATTTAATCCTGAAGTATTTCCCGAGACTTATTCCTTCTCCCTTTGTTAACTCTTACATTAGAGTTTCTTCCTAATTTTTCCATTTCCTTTAACAAGAGAAATCCATTATCTCTGAAAAAAAATATCTCCGTTATTTTTCCATTAATAATTTAAAGAGTCTCTTACTTCTTTCACTCTTAATATAATATTAAGTATATAAAGAGATTTTTAAAAAAATTATCTCTTTAAACGCCGTTTTGTTTAAGTATCATTTTGCAGTTTTTAGTACACACGCTGATCACTTCACTTGGAATGGAAGTTAGTGATATTATTCAGAGATATCCTATTGTTTTCTATAATAGCAGAAATCAATTATATTTATTTGCAACAGTTAGAATACTAATATTTTGCTACTTACATACGTATTTCTCCTAAGAAAATCAACCTATTAACGTTAGTACAAAAGTGCGGCTGTTGAAAAAAGTTCAGCATATATTTACTGATCCCACATTGGAGAAATTAAAAATATGGACTCATAAAAATTTCATACATACACATAGTCTCTCTCTCTCTCTCTCTCTCTCTCTCTCTCTGCATATATATATATATATAGCTCTCATTGACGAAGGGCGAAAAATACCCGAAACTTTTACTTTTTGTATTTTTATCTTTTTGTCTGTTCACTGCACTCTTCATCCCAAATGTTCTTCTTTACTGTATATATTTTTGCACTATCTTGTGTCCCTAAATTTTAAAAATAATTCAAGCTAATAAGTTATTTCGGTATTTTACGCCTCTTTCTGCAAACAACACTTCAATGATTTCGTCATTGTCTAAATTCAGTTCAGAAAGGTGGGAGATTTATAGGAAGGCCAAAATTTAAAATATTAATTCTCTATAAGAAAATAAGAATGAAAATTGTATAACATTTATATATTATAACACTGTTTGAGTGTGTTGATTGGACCCTCTTATTTGTTAAATACAAAAACCAAATTTGTCATTAACTTATTTTTTACAACATTTTTCGAAATGTTCCGAGAGTCGAATAGGACCCACTTTACCATTTCGTGGCCCTATATACATGTTAGTTTGTCATCCTATATACGCTCCTTTTTCTCCCTGGCTTTTAAATTAAATCGCTTCATTTTTCCTTATTTATATACATATTTAATGTAAAATCTTAGAAAACGCATCTCTTGAGTATTTGACTGAGAGTACATGCTTTGTAGATCAGTACTATGCAAAGCTCGGGAAACTTGATTTAATCACCGTCAATAAAGGTCAGAAACCAAATAGGTCTGGTGTTTCAACGTGAACGACCTGAAGTCACTAGGTCATTAAACGGAAAAACGAAGCCAGGATTGAATTAAGCGATCTACGTTGGAAGCCAAGGTTTTTTTTTCTTCTTTTAGCTAAATAACCACTTAGAGCTACCTGTACTTCGCTACTCTTAATAGAGAAGTTTGTAAGTTTGACAAAGGTTTGAAGTTAGGAGTACGTGGATTTTACAAAATTGTAGCTGCCCGTCCAGAGGCACAGGAATTCGTATCACTTGACCTCAGCTGCGTGATATTGTCCCAGTCAAGCCAATTACTTTTGCACTCCTCAAAGCACCCCACAGCCGCCATCTTGCTTCACTTGTACACCAGTAAAAATCTGAATTATTTAAAGTCCAAAAGTATTTTTATAGCCTGATCAACGGGAGGCGTTAAGCTTCACTTTTTCCACTTTTATAATACGTTAATACAATGTCACTTTAAATATCAATAATAAAAAAATTCTCTAAAAAAATTGATTTCTTAACAAGGTGTACGAAAGTATTTACTGTACTAAGTGAAAACCTTTTTAATAACTTCTTTAATTTATTTTAATTTTGAATAGTGTTAATTATTATTTTAAAATATTGGAGTTCATCCTATAACTTCGAAACTAAAAAATATGTTTTGGTGGAAGTTATGGAACGAAAAGTACAATTATTTTACTAATATATTCTGCTTTAAATTAAATATTAAAATAAAATTACTGTTTAAAAAAAATCAGTTGAATTTAATTTTCCAATGTTTTAATCGGTCGAGGATGATATAAATTTTTTACAGAAAAACTATATTGGATAATCAGGTTGAAGTAAAAAGTTGTGCTTTACCCCTAATGACTTCTTTTCTACTCTAATTTTGAAGAAGACACATCTTTTTAATTTATTCTAAAAATTAGCTCTAAAGTTCAGAGTTACTCATAAGAAATTGGAATATTATCAATATATTCGTATACGTTTACAGAAATATTTTAGAAATTTAGTGAAATTGATGATGTCCATCCACATAATAACTACTCGCATTAACAATTCATTATACCTCACCATGGTCTAATGCTAAAAAATTCTTCTTCTTGGAAATATCTTCCCACTTCTAAAAATAGCTCCCTGGCGTTAATGACCAAAGAAAGGTTGACACGACATTTAAAAAATAAATAAATATTTTAGTATATTTAAACTGTATGTAAAAATGAGGCTTTACTATATCAATATATTTTAATTATACGTGATGGATGTCCCAAATAGATATTTGCCTTATGAAATTTGCATGGGACATTTAAATAAATAAAATGGTTAAATTTTTTATGGAGCAAAATTTGGTGAATAAGAGAGGGGTTTACTTGTAATCTCAACAAAGTGAATACAAAAATTATTATATTAATACTCAGTTTAGAAGAGTGAAACTGAACACAAATTTGCTTATTGACATGTGATGAATTTGACATAACATGGAAATTACATATGCTAGTATTCATCACTCCAGATTAGGCTTCTTGCAGCTTCAGCTTTACAAACGTTTTATTAATTACAATATTTTAAATTTATAAATATTATTCTTTAGTGGTATTTAATCCCAAGCAAATTTTTACAGTTTTAAGAGCAAAGGAACAGAATAAAAACCTAACTGTCCCAGGTAGGACACGAACCTGGATCTCCTGCTTTCCGGGCCGGTGCGTTTCCATTTACGCTACCGAGACAAGTCTGATAAGTTATTAAATTACCCGCCCTAGGGTACCGCACCTCAGAGGTTAGATTCTCGACTCTAGTGCTCGGAGGAGCTGAAATTGTCCTGGCTGGGACGGTTAGATTTTTTATTCTGTTCCCATTTTGCATTAAAAATTGTTAAAATTTATGAATCGCCTATTATTTCCTCCTAATGAAAAATAAAACAGGTTAGAAAAAATTTGTATGAATTGCTGGAAGCGAAATTGTTTTAGAAAGAGTAAAATATAACAAAGCAATGTCAAAAGTCAAAATTCGACCAATGTATAACTTTTTGTGGGGAGGAATGGGAAAGAGCCTTGCAGTTCATTCCACGCTTAAGTAAGCCTAAGTTAATAGTTTCATTAAGGGGGTGTAGAACCGCCCATAGACATACACACAAACTGCAATCCCCATTGTTTCTTGTTAAATTTTGTCTGTTAAAATGTTTTATATTGTGCATGCATTTGATAATAATCTATTCTTTAAAATCATTGCTTAAACCAAAAAGCATGTTGCTTTGATCAAAAACTTAATAATATTTTATAACTGCACCTGTTTTTTAATGCTTTGAAATTTATTTTCTAGTTTTGGTTACTTTTATTACTTGCTTGTATATAAGTAGTCATTTACTTTTGCCCATTTTCTATTTGCTTTTTTCCCCTTTATTATTGAATATTTTAGTTGTCATTTGTTTAGGGAATTTGTGTTATTACAGTTATTAGTTCAGATTATTAACACTTGTACATAAGTTGATTCCTTAATTCCTGATCACTCTAATCAGTTAGAAGCAATAATTAAATTTTTTAACCCTCATTTACTTATTACATTCTGTTAAAAATAAAAAAATTTTGTAATTTTTTTACAATGAATAGTAAAAGTGACATTCAATGTCAATCACATGAAGAGAGAAGGTGACCAATGACACCACTCTTAATTTATTTACAGACTATGTCCCCAGGAGGCCACGGGGCCATCTACGTTTGAACCGACGGGGAGGGTTGTAGGGATTGGAGTAGGAAGACATGGTCCTGTCGAGTAGATTAGGACTGTAGAAAGGATGAAGCGGGAGAAAATGTGGTCTTAAACGAAAGCGATATTAAAAATATAACGAAGGGATGTATTGGATACGTAATAGGGAGGATTTGCAATTATTTTAAGGATTTTGAAGATAAGAAAATTTATTTCCTTCTTATTGTGGGTATTCGTGACACTCAGTCGAGTCGTTTAGCCGAAAGTAATTTAACAAGAAGCCAGAATGAACAATATCTCTCATTTTTCATAGTTTTTTTTTTTTTATTAAGAGAGAAGTGTCTCCTAGTAAGAGAATTCATTTGTTGTTTTCTCTCGCTTCCAGCCCTCTCTCCCTCCAGAAAAAGCCAATAGCAGTAAGTGAGAGAGGGGTGAAATGTGTTCCGGAAGACAAAGTGGACTGGCCGCCCTCTGCTGGAATCCTCCGGCATTCCAAGCGGCTCAAATTAATCCTGTGAGGAGGTGTCAGAGGGGCGGCTCATCACGCATCGCGTCCACGTTGTGCCGGTCTGTTGCCTGCGGTCTTCGCATTCCTCTCGAGCCCCCTGTTTTCCTAAGATTCTGTCTGCACTGGCTGAGATGGAATGCCACACGCTCTGGGATAGCCGGCTTTAGATGACTTTGGAAAATAACCCAGACGTTTCGTGTGCCATCCCACGAATACCTTGAGCGTTCAGAGGGCCCCCTTGGCAGATTCTAGTTGCTGTTTGACGCTTACTTTCAGATTCTTAGGAGTACTATCAAATTCTCAAAAAGGCACTCTATCTCGCATCTCTGTATATCTATCAAGAATCGAAACCGTGTGACATTTAAAAAGAGTAAAAGGTGACTGCAAATAATTCAGTGACATCTAAAAGCAGAAATAAATGGTTTATTGCCACAGACAAAATGAGTAACATGTAGTTTTATGCTGCTTGATTTTATAATTATTATTTAAATTATTTATTAATCTGATTATTACAACTTAATTAACATTAGGTTTTACACATGGTTGGAGGTTTGTTAGCCGTCGAGTATTATAAAGGAGAAATTATATCTAGGATTTTGGCCAGGATCAGAAAAATAAAATGCTCTAAAATTGTTGGGTAATTATTTCATTATTTCCGACGTTTTGACTTAACTTGTACGTCATCATGAGAGCGATGTTAGTGTCTGGAGAGATCTCCGAGGGAGGTTTATGGTCACATCTAAAAAAAGCTATAAAAAAACACACTTTATATATATATATAGGTCACTCCTCACTCCTTACTGACAAAGGGTGAGAATTCTCCCCGAAAATTTTACTCAATTCAATTTTTATTTTTGTGTGTTCACTACACTCTAACCTGTTCTAATTAATTAAATACATGGCTGCTGCGAGTGTTTCACTTTATATACATTCATATATATAGTCATAATTATATTAAATTACATTTATTAATATATTTTTATTGGTAAGTAATTTATCNAATCGGGTTTATAAATTCTCTAATAATAATGATATTTAAAAACAAAAGAATTCATACTAGATACAACTTAAGATAGTTTTCTTTCCTGTATAGTAGTTTCAGAAAACCCTAAGAGGGTTATTATTATTAGCATATGGGAATATGCAACATTGTACTGTCTGTATCCTTCATGATAATAGATAACAGGATTTCCAGACCATGTATACGGCGGTACATGGTAATGGACATGTAAACCCGCATGACCGCTGAGCAGTGCGGTGGTGATAACATCTGTTCCGTTGCGTGTAGCTGAGCCAGATAAACCATAGTTCATTGATACCACTAATAATTGTCAAATTAAATGATGATAATTTGTGATATTAAACACCATTTTTGAAAGGGTCGGATGAAGAATTGTTTTTTAATGGATTTTTATTGCTTCCATATTTCCCAAATATGTAGTTGTAGATTGGAAATAATAATCTATTCAAAACAAGCAATACTTGATGTCAATATTAAGCAAAAAACAATTTATTTTTTTATTCAATAAACATTGACATTCAGTATACCTCTGAATTGTACCTGAATTTTTTTCTTTCTTGAACTAATATTAATTTATTTTATTTGTAAAATAATGCCAAGTAACTGCTTCTAAAAAAAAATAAGGTTAGAGAAAATATAATGTATTCAAAAACCTACATAACAAAATTTTACTATTCTTTACAACTAGTCACAAATGTTTTAGGTAACGTACTCAATTTCAAAGAAATTAATTTAAAGATCAATATTTTATGTTTGAAACCAATTGACTGTATAATGTAATAATGAAACGGTTTTAGGAACATAAATTATTTAAAAATAATAATTAAAATATTTTGTTTATCCACTAGACAATAGTTCTATTCTTATCCAATATACTTCTAGTTTCTTTTAACAGTCTAGGTATACTGTAGAATTAATAATTTTAATTATGTAGTGAAATTTTGAAATTACAGGACTTTAAAAAGAATGTGTGTTTTCATTGTCCCTAAGAACCAACTGCTATTATATTATTGTATGGATTTTATGAACTGGTTGTACATTTTTTTTTCCAATCTCACTTCTAATATTCATGTCAGATTTGATCAATTATTTTATACGGAATTTTAAAATGTTCATTACGATTCATCCTAACATATAAGAACAGGTATTGAAGACAAATTAAACAATGTATCATTAAGAATATATAGAACACGGAAAGGTAATTTCCGTTCAGGAGCTGTTATGTAATCGTGTCCTGAAGTTAACGTCGTATTTATCTTGTGGTAAAGATGCATTAGGGAATGAGACAACATATATAATATATAATATAATAATATATATAACTCAAGCCAGAATAAGTACAAAAATTGATCTGACAACCCTCGAAAGATTTTGGAAGGGGAAAAATCTCTCTAGGCTAATCAGTAAGAAAAAAGTGGCAAAAATCATCTGCTGATGTAAATTAGTCTACTAGATAAATACTATGAAAATTCTTACTTTATTTATAAATTTCGCTCAAATATGTGGAACGTAATGTTTGGAAAATATTACTTTTTATTCATATGTTGCATCATTTCATTTTAGAACTGTAAAACCAATAATTCCTCTTTTAGGATTCTTATTTCTGTGACTAAAATTCTATAAACTAGAAAGAGAAAATAATACTCTCTCTCTCTCTCAAAACAAATATTATTTCTACAAAAAATATTGGTTATTTATTTAATTTTTTAAATTATTTTTGAACGTGGGAGAACATTGATTTTTTTACCGAAGATGGTAATTTACTTAACATGTGCAGAAACAAGCAAAGAAAACCATGAACTGAAATTAGTAAAATTTGTGATGATGGCACGGATATTAGATTAAAATTGACAGTTGGCCTTATGCTTAGTCTTAAGAATTATTATTTTCCAATCAATATCAAAGTAGTTTTTTTTGTTTATTAACAAGCATGAAAGCTAAACCATTATTTAAGAGTGCTATTTTTAATTTTTCAAATAAACACTCATAGGTCAATAGTGTTTTATTATAAATGTGTAAAATAAATAAATAAAATATAAATTCCAGGGGTGAAAAAAATGTTATGGACGTATTTACTCTCGATCCACGGCATACTGTAGAGGGGCAGCACATAACAGCAAAGAGAGGACAGGGGTTAACGATTGTATGTAAAATTTATAAATGTTTTGTTTATATAGGAAGCTTTTGTGTTATGCAATGAGTAAAATTCATAAAATAGGAGGGAGTTTATTGTGTCTTTGTATTCACTCCTATTCATAGTTAATGTTTGATGGTATTTTTCAAAACTGAGAAAGTTTTGTTGGGTTTGAATTGAAGTAAAATATGTGCCGTTTTTAGATTATGGAGAATTATATGGTAAAATTATGGGAGGATGGTGTAAATGATTATTAATTACACCAATCGCGATGTTGCATGTGATTTCCCTATTATCACGATTTAACACCAGAATTTAGATAATATGTTTTAAATCTTAATATGTACACGTAATTGTTCAGTACTAACGATGGTTTACCTTGACTCACGACTTGACTGGACTTGACGACAAGAACTCAACAGACGCCAAGGACTCTGCTCACAATAGGAAACAAACTTTTATTTACGCTGGTCGTGAAGTTCATGACGATTACGGTTATCAATTAGGTAGTGCACCAAGAGCTACCAAGACAAGAGCACCCATTATAAAAAGACCGAGCTCCGAAGATGGAATCACTGATTCTGAAAGCGCTCAGCAAGTTAAAATTTAAAAAAAAAATGCGAAGAATTGGTATTATTTGATAATCCTAATTAACATTTCAACTTTTATCTATCTGTTCACGTAGGCTTCCACAGTCATCAGATGTATGTAAAGTTTTTTCCGGGTTGCACCGTGTAAAGTTTTTGATGGTTGCCGAGCTTTCGCACATCCTGTGATGGCTTCTTCAGGGCTGAATAAGCCTTGATTTATCTATCTACTATCTGTAGTAATATCTCACGTATCTTTTTCTTATTGCTATGAATTTCTCATGAATTATATTCTACTATTTACACACATCGATTATCATTGCTAAGCTACAAAGGTGATTAATAATTTTGAATCGAGATCTTAATAATTTTGTATGCCTATTATAATTTGGGGATGTTAACACATAAAAATATATAGTTAATAGTAAAACATTTAAATATTCAGTACAATTTTTTTTCCTTGAATACAGAGAATCAATGATGACATAGTTTTACATAAATGGTTTCGTTTAATTTATAGTATAATATATGCATTGATTTAAATGAAATTCTCAGATAATATAATCTTATAATGTCATTATTTTTAAATGCAAATTTTAATTCATTGTTTACAATTAATTTATTAAATAAAATAATTTTAGTGGCAACAGGATTTTCAGTCACTCGTAAATAACTATTGCAGTCGGCGTATAGTCGTGGTAACTGTATTAGCATATTAGCTGAATATTGATTCATGTACGTTGATAAAGTACAGTGAGAGCTTTTCCAGATTTTTTAAGAAGGGTCTACTCTCTGATAAATGTTAACTTCTTACTTAGAGCTCTGACAATTCCGAGATTACTCCAGGAGCTCTCGAAAGGTCGTAGCTGCTGCACCAAAGCCGAGACTTCGTCCTTCCACAAGCGATAAAGGAAATAAATTTCCTTCTATAAATTCCCTGTCATAGCGGGGGGCTCTCGCTACATGCGCGCTCTCCGGAGTAAGCTTCTTTGGCCGCGGAAGAACAGAAATGAAAGGGTAAAAAAAAAAAAAAAAGGAATGGAAGAAAGAAATGGAGGGCCCCGAGGAGATTGGAGTAATACAAATAAAGCTGAGAGGGTGAGGGGGGTAGATATGACAGGAGCCGTTAGGGAGAGAAGGCTGGAAGAGGGGGGAGTATCTGGAGAAGGCTGGAGAGGTCCACAGGTAGAGGCGGATTTATTTGGTTGTCAGCATGTCGGGGTGGCGGACGTAAACCTCGCTTATAGGCCTTTTGGATGGCCTACCCTTCCACCCCCTACCTGTACTCATAGGACTTTCAATTATCATGTCAGATCCACCATTTCAGAAAGAAAGAGAGAAAGAAAATCTTATATTAGAATCATCTTCAAAATAATAAATCTTACTTTTTTTTTTCCTTCATTTTTTTTTTTTTTTTTTTTTTTTTTTTTTTTTTTTTTTTTTTTTTTTTTTTTTTTTTT
>KZ809858.1:8299-18445 GCA_000696205.2 Oncopeltus fasciatus
GGTTGCCCTCGACCTTGCTTAGATTAACCATTACTAACAATGTAGTGGCTCTCTTTATTTCAAGTATTTCAAAGGGCAACACAAAACGTGACATTCAACTTGGTATGTATGGTTGCCCTCGACCTTGCTTAGATTAACCATTACTAACAATGTAGTGGCTCTCTTTATTTCAAGTATTTCAAAGGGTAACACAAAACGTGACATTCAACTTGGTATGTATGGTTGCCCTCGAACTTGCTTAGATTAACTATTACTAAGAATGTAGTGGCTCTCTTTATTTCAAGTATTTCAAATACTACATTGGATACATATATATAAAATATAATATTCGCGGCTGCGATATGTAGCAATCAAGAATAGGTTGGATAGAGAGTGTAGTGCACACCCAAAAAGAGAAAATTTTGCTCTTTGCGATATTTTCTCTTTTTGTGTGTGCACTGCACTCTCTATTTGACCTGCTTTCGATTGCTACATATATATAATTGTTATTCATTTTAAAATTATACATTCATTAATTAGAGTGACTGTGTTATATTAAATTATATGGAATACTAATCTCGCACATTTGTCATAGATTTATTTTTTGACATTTTATTCACATGTAATTAATGAAACAAAATAAAATAAAGTATTAAGTAGCAGAAAAATCAAGTTGCTTTAGAGAAATACCGTCTTGTTTTTTCACTGCAAATACACATTTGATATTTTGTTGACTGAGCGAAAGATAAACTGAGTTTTATTAGTGTGCAATACCATTGTTTGCTCTTCACCAACATTTCCAAATATATGTATATATTTTTTTACCTTTATTTACTGAATACATTCTGTTTAAAATAAAAACATTTTGTAATTTGAGTAGAATGAATAGTGAAAGTGACATTCAGTGACTATTTCATGAGGAGAGAAGATGACCAATGACACAACTCTCAAGTTATTTACAGACTATATTTTCAATATTACAAATTGAAAAACAGTTATAAAATAATTTAAAAAAAAAAATCTTCACATTTCTGGGAACGATATTTAGGCCAATTGGGCTATATGTTCTGTGCGTATGTAGGCGAATTCAAGATTTCAAGTTTAAAGGACAGGCCGGCCGGAGTGAGAGATAAAATATTAAAAGGGCTTCTCGGTCAGATGATGTAGTGTCGTGAGATAGGGCTCAGGGCAGCCGATGGCGCGTGTGTGTAGTTTACGAGGGACGGCCAATAAAACCCTTTCCGCAGATTAATGTCGCCGGGATTCGACCCAAGGGACTCCGATATATGCCATCGGCCCTTACCACACACTAATTGGTCCTCGCATATCGCGGGCTTACACCCGGCCCGGATTTATTTATTTCAGCTGCTTTGTGAGACGGACGGAGTTCCACTAAACTCCAGTTTTCTATCAGTTACAACAATCATTTCTTAATTTTTATTTTTATATATATCATGTGTCGTTTGAAACAGCTGCACAATGATTCACTTATTTTTAATTGAGAAAAAATAATGAAACTTTTATTTATTTATTTCATTCGGGTAAGTAAAAACATTTTTTTAATTTGATCACAATGAAAGAAAAAATTACATTCAATCAGATGAGGAGAGAAGTTGGCCAGTGACAACATTCTCACATTATTTGCAGACTATGTCCCCAGGAGGTCACGGGGCCATCTTCGTTTGAGTCGACGGGGAGGGTTGTAGGGGTTGGAGTTGGAAGACATGGTCTGTGCTAGTGGATTAGGAAGGTACGGCAGTTACTGTGGAAAAGTGTGAATCGGGAAGAAATGAAGTCTTGAACAAAAGGAATATTAAAATCGTGGTGAAGGGATGAATTGCATACGTAATAGGGAGCATTTGCAATTATTCCGAGGGTTTTGGATGAAAAGGACTGAACTCTTTGTATGTTGGAAGGATTTGGAAATAATTAAAAATGAAATAAAATCTTTGATTTTCGAAAATAATTTAAAAAAATAGGATGTCCAACATAAAGAAATCAAAGTCGGTGCATTATAACTCTCTATGAACTTTAACGTGATAGAGTAAGTTTAAATTACGACTCTTTGTAAAAAATGCGCGTTTATGAATCTTTTTTTCTAAAACACAAATTTAAGGAAGGACAACTATAACACATCCAAAATTATTTACTTCATTATCAGATATTATATGTAATGATAATGAAATATGTATCTTTTGTATTATGGTTGAGCATATTTATTTAGTTCAATTGCATATTCAATTTTTTTTAGTAGTTGAGAAAAATGAAAGTCGATAACCGTGAAGTGAACAATTAGGGAAGGAGCAGCTACCCTTATCCTGTTCCCTCGGGAGAAGGGTGTTCTCCGGGTGGGCGCGGTGAAAGTCCATTTCCTGCGGGCATAGAACCAAGACGGTAAGAGACAGAAAGAGACAATAATTACGAAGAGACAGAAACAGTGGTTGGAGCTAAGACGTTCTTTTCTCTCCTGGGGACAAAGAGGATTTCTCCCCACTCCTAATTACTCTTTCAGTCGGCCATTAGGCTGTGTGACCGTTCACATTTCCTCAGACAATGTCCAGCTGATTGTAATCACTAACATTTCCAGACGGATGAATGGCGTACACTCACCCCGACAACTTTGCGGCGTACCTTACACAAGCTTCCCCTGCAAAGGGAATAGCTACACGTAGTACTTACTCGTATTTCTTTAAGTATGGTTAAGCACATGACAAACATACCCCATCCTCCATGCCGAAAAGTTTTTTGCTAAGCTTTCGTACATCCTTTAAAGGCCTCTTCAGGGCTCAACAAAAAATGGCTCATTCGAAAGCTCGGGGGAAAAAAAAAAAAGAAAAAACAACTTTCCTACGTGGACAAGCCCTGAAGTCTTTATGAATATATCTGGAGACCGTGGAAGCCTACAGGCTACTAAATAGCTATTTTTGGGTTATCCTAATAAAATTTGATTTTACATTTATAAGAAATTAATTAGAGGGATAATTCTAACCAATAGAAGAAATAATTTATCTGTATGATCATGTATCCCTAAAAATAACAAGTACAATATTATGTAATCAAATGAATCTTCAATATATTAAAATAATGTTCTGAGCTATAGATTAATATTAAATTAAATTAAAAAATTGATTAATTTTACAATAAAAAATATCATCATTTAAAAAACTAACACCTAGTATATAGTTGAAGTTCTAGAAATAACTGATTATATAGTAAAATTGAAATAGTACCTTTTAAATTTAGGTAGGTTAATTAAAATTTGAGATGTGAATATTATATCACTTATTGATACAATTATAAAATTATATAATTTAATGCTTTATAATACTTTCCACCTTGAAACAAAAGTTTAAACTAAGTGAATTCTTATTTCAATAATAACATATTTTTACATAACATTCCTATGTCATTATAAGTCACGATTTAAATACCAATTATTTTCTTTCATAATGAAAGAAAAATTTATCCTGTACACTGCTGATATCCCTACCCATTCAACTACCCTACTAGCTCTCTTTGCGGACGACAAAGCTACCCTAGCCTCCCATCCTGATCCTAAAACTGCTTCTAAAAACCTACTACATCATCTCGAAAAAATCAAGCAATAGTGTAACAAATGAAGAATAAAAATCAATGAAGAAAAATGCGTTCAAGTTAATTTCCAACTGCGAAAGAAGGACTTACCTGAAATTGTGAAATTTAACAATATTCCTTTGCTACATTCAAATTCCGTTCGTTACCTTGGGTTCCATCTTGACTCACGCCTTACATGGGGAGAACATACTAAAATTAAAAGACAAGAACTCAATCGGCGATATGGATTTCTATACAGGCTCTTGAATAAGAAATCCAATCTTACGATAGAAAACAAACTGACACTCTACAAAACCTTATTACGACCAATCTGTAGAAATCTGGGATGCCGCCAAGCCTTCTAACATCCAAGGATTCCAAAGAATCCAGTCCTTTTAATCCAAAACCCTGAGAATAATTGCAAATGCTCCCTATTATGTATCCAATTCATCCCTTCACCATGATCTTAATATCCCTTTTGTACAAGACTTCATTTCTTCCCGCTTTACCCTTTTCCAGAGTAAACTGCCATACCATCCTACTCCACTAGCACAGACCATGTCTTCCAACTCCATACCCTACAACCCTTCGTCGACTCAAACGAAGATGGCCCCGTGAACTCCTGGGGACATAATCTGTAAATAATTTGAGAGTGGTGTCATTGGTCACCTTCTCTCCTCATATTATTGACATTGATAGTCATTTTTTTTAATTCATTGTGGTGATCAAATTACAAAATGTTTTAATTTAACAGAATGTAACAAATAAATAAAAGTTTATGTAAAAACATTAAAAAAATGCAAAAAAAAAAACTAAATTAAGAAATCTTTTAATACAATTAACGGAATTTCGATGAGTTACATAAAAAATTTGCGAAAGTTAAACAAATAAAAATTCTCCACTGAAGTAATCGATTCCCTCTAAACCTCTACTTAATTTTGTGCCAATATCACAAAACATATATTTGATTGATAATTTACATGTTACGTCTAGAGTTTTATTCATTCAAGAAGGCTGCATTTTTGTATTATTTATACTTTATTACGGACAAATGGTCATATACCAAGTTGATATTACGGAGAGACCCGTAAGCAGACACATCACGATGCTGACGAACGGAGTGATTCCTTTTGTAAGCCAAAGTGTTTCTATCTTCGCTATTGTCCTTCATGTTTAATTTATACTTTAGCACATACAAATTGCCATTACAGTCAAAAAAAGTTACGTTAGGTTCTATCTATTGATTGCAAAAATGTAGTCCAGGATGTGGACACTTCTACAATTTAATAGATTAACTGAAAATATTTTTAGTTATTATTTCCATTCAATATTTTGAAACGACTCTCTTATTGTTTATGTAATATCAAAGAATTTTGATTTAAATTAATTCTAATTTGTATATAAAACCTCCCCAATTATATATAAATTATAAATGAATTGATTTACATTGTTCAGATGTTCACGTAGGCTTCGTCGGTCGTCAGATGTATTTACCATTTCATTTTCCGGGTTGGACCGAGTCAAATTGTTGTTATTTGCCGAGCTTTCGCACATCATGTGATGGCTTCTTCATTGTATTATTTACAATATTATAATAAATATTATTTACATTGTATATAATTTGCCATATTTTTTTCTATTAATAATAACTAGTTTTCTTTCACAAATATTCCTTACAACACTAAGAATCCATCTTTTGAACATTTAACTACTTCCTCATTTATCCCAATAGGACGAGAAAATTTAAGTTTTTGTATGGAATATGTCTGTATGGAATAAATGTGATAAAAATAGATTATATGCCTGATATTGGGCTATACCTCTAAAAAAAAAAAAAAAAAAAAAAAGTAGGGGTAAAATCAGATTTTAGATCATTTTTTGATTGTAAAAAAAATAAATACATACATTTATACAAAACACAAATAAATGTATATCACTATGAAGGAATAAAAGACCCATTGTCCTCTCTCCTAGAAAATTTAAACTAAAACTTAAAAATTAGCCTAGGTAAGGGGAGGGTTGTAAGAATAAAGACAGACAACTAGGATTGGGCTTATTGGTTATTAAATTCTTAAAGTGAGGCTGAGGAAGATTAGGTCTTACGATTAGGGACATACGGGATATCAAGGCTGTAAATAAAAGTAGAGTTGGAGTCATAATATGGAACAAAACTATTATTCTTAGTATTTGGGTTAAGCAGAAATGTATTCGTTGGACAATAAAAACATTGTAAATCTCTATTGCAACATATTTATAGATCGGTCGTTGTAGTATCTTGTATAGATTCAGTTTGGTTTCTACATTAAACTCTTGCATAATAGTCCTTAGCGCCTGTTGAGTTCTTATATTTTGAGTTTTACAAGTTTGTCACAGGTAAGTCAAGAATCAAAGAGGAACCAAAGTTAACAGACGAAATCAGATGAATCTATGAAAATAGTACAAATTTTAAATTGTTTAGACTGTTTGTGTAGTTATAAATGATTTTGGGCACATTTTAACACATTTATTTTGATTCTCCATTTAGTTTATCATTCTTGAACTGCTTCAAGGTGATTTTGTAAGATAAATTGAGAAGTTAAGGCATCAGTAAACTAGACTGAAAAGGTTTTTAATTCGTTGGATATCTGTAGTGTAAAGGATGAAAAGGATTGGTCCCAAAACACAATGCTGAGAATGGAACTCTCCCCATTATCTGCAAATAAACCGGAGAATTCTAATCCTACCCTGACCCTTTAAAAGCGGTTGAACACATAAAAAATACAGATTAAGTGTATATGGAATTTTGCGACTTGGACCTAAACATACTGATGATTAATAAGGGCATTTATCAAGTTTATGATAAGCATCATTCGTTTTAAAAGAACTTTTCCCGATGCCTCGGACAGTAATACAGAAAAGTGATGGACAAGTTTATTAGATTTGGAGAATGGGTCGAAATCGAAAATTTTCCAGCACAGAAAACCGGGAAGTACTATGAAAACAATTGTAGTGGTAAGTAAAAAAAAAAAACAGCTGATTTTTTAATAATTTTTAGTGCAAGGGAACAGAATAAAAAATCTAACTATTCCAGCCAGGACTCGAACCTGGATCTCCTGCTATCCGGCCCGGTGCGTTTTCCATTTGCGCTACCGAGACAAGTCTGACAAGTTATTCATTCCCCGCACTAGTGTCGAGAGTCTAACCTCCGAGGCAGACGAATATATCGCATTATGCTACATATGTCCTGGCTGGGACAGTTAGATTTTTTATTCTGTTCCCTTGCTTTAAAATTTTTTAAAATTTACGAGGGATTAAATACCACAAAAAAAAATTATAAAGTATGTTTTTCCTTGTTGCAGGATGTGGTGGCCCTATCTGTTCGCCTGTCTCATCCTCTTCTCCACAGTACACTCCTACAAGAGTGGCTTCTACGCGAGCGGGAGATACGGAAAAAGGACTCCTGTCGCACCACCAAGTCAGTTGCCATTTCAAGAGCACGGTAAAAAATAAAATATTAATTTTGATACGCATGCGCCAAAACAAACTCTAAGGTTACCCACGTACATGACTTTACCGTACCACTTTCTAGAGTTGTAGAAGAGTACAAATGATTAAAAAATAACCTGAGAATTTTGTTCAATAAAAAAAGTATTTATAGTGTAAAAANGATTTTTTTATAAATAATAATAATAACAAAGTAATAGGCAGGTGGTGAGGTCTTATCAGAGTTCTTTGGGCTTAGGCAAGTGATTAATAATATTCTAAACTTCGGAAGGAGTTACTGCCTTACCGGGTATGGGCATTGTCTCTCAACCTCTCGGCTATTTAACAAATTATGAATGTTAGCATCTCAAGATGCTGATTAAAATGTGTCACTTTTCTTTGTTGATGAGTCCCAACTTGAACCTTCTCGACGCATGGGTAGAATGCTCTTGGTGTTTCAGAATTTTGCAAGCAACAGTCTGAAGGGATTTGTACGTTGTAGAAGGAAAGGACCGGTAGGCGTTGAATGGCCCAAAGCACCTAGTTTTTGTTTTGCCTAACGGAATAGCAAATTGAACTCCCTACAATCAGAGGGACAATTTCTAAAGAAAAGGATACAAACCTAAGTGCCATACTTGAAATACTTAACGACATGTTTAGATTTAACAAACAAATAATATAAACTGTTAAAATTTATTCTCTAACATAATACAATTTATCACGAACTACTAACATTGAAAAGAATTACATGAACTGTAGGACTACATGGAAAAAAATATAACTTGACAGAGACTAGATAATGAAATGCATTTTTACATAAAAAAATAAAGACATTTCCAGAGGGAATAAAACATGTATCGACGAAGCTATAACGTACTAGTGTCTACCTATACTACTATACCTGAATACTTAATATGGCGAATACATGGAGAAGTATCACACTGGGGCTATCAGAGAGTATTGGGCGCTCAACCTTTCTACTTGCTCACGTCTTCATCTTCCAAAATCTGCGTTTTTCTTAGGGACAACTTAGAACATACATCATAGAACGTAATTTTAAATATGTTGTAATATTCTTTATTATGTGTAAAATGGAGAAAGAACAACAGGGGAAGAAAATTGTGAATGTAGAAGGTGGATAACCGAGATAGTTGTGATTATGAAGATATTATATAAGTGAAAATTAAAGCTAAAAGGAAGTAAGAGAAAAGAGTTAGTAGGGAGAGAGAGAAAAGAGTTAGGAATTAATGAAACTGAAAAAAAAATGATCTTATTTAACTTTCGCAGTACTCTTAAGGATTATTCTTCTCATTAGATTTATTAAACTTAGTTCTATTAAAACTATAACATAACAAATAATTAATATTAATAAAATGATGTACAATAATAGAGTCCTAACAGCCCTAGTCTGAAATGAGAATTTATTTTACTCATATAAAACAATTTGAAGTTATTTTTAAAAATATTTGCACTTTCCAGTCATTTTACAAATATAAATATCATGTCCTCATTATTTATTTCTACTGGATATTTAAAAAAAAAGTATATTATATTAAGTCCAATAGTTTTAAATAAATCTATTATAAATCCAAGTAGCCTGAAAAAAATGATGTCTTGAATAAATTGCAAGGAATCGAAGCCATTCCTTCAAATCAAATCTGACATCGGAGGGACAGTATGGAGTCAAAGTTTACAATATTTGAGAAATTTGTTCAATAGACCATTTTATCTGTTTGATATTTGGAAAAGTTCCTCAGTAGTATAATTAATTTAACGATAATACCGAGCTTATTTGTGTTTGATTCCAAAATGGTGTAGAACTTCTGCTTGTCCGAATATAATATTGCAATCAGAATGTCAAAAAAAAAACAGTGAAAACGAATACGAACGATGATAGTTATTTGGTCTCTAGTTGAGCTTCTCAACTACTTCTCTAGTTGATAAACCACTGCAAATCTTCTAGCTAGTGCGTGTTGCGAAATGGAATTTTTTTTTTTAATTATTTTGTTGTTGCATTCTGTAAGTAAGTTTACATTTTGTAATTGTTTGCAATATTGTTCAATGGCTGTGAGTGGCATTGACATGAGGGGGAAAACGGCCAGTCCCGTAACTCAGAAAAGAGAGAAAAAAAGTAATAGGTTAAATAAATAAATAAAATAATAATATACCTTAAACAAAGTCTTTGTAATGTATCCTTATGGTTTTGTAAACAGGATCAGTCTAATTATTTATATTCAAGCCTGCAAGGAGCCGAAGGCTGAAGTAAAAATAACAGGGAAGTATGGGAGGAGTCACAGGTGGGGGTCACAGTGACTAAGAGGAACTCCCAGTCACGTTGGCCTCGAAGGATGGAGTCAGCAGCGCGTGTAGACCCTAGCTCATTGCCAGCCCGGATAGCTCAGTCGGTAGAGCATCAGACTTTTAATCTGAGGGTCCAGGGTTCAAGTCCCTGTTCGGGCGTTTCTTTTTTTGTTTCTTAAAATATTTTTTTTTTGCAAATTAAATTTATAAATTTGTACACCAATGACATACAAATATACACGGTATTAAATATACACGTTTTTTTTTTGTTTTTTTTAAATAATTTGATCGTTAAAAATATAAAAAGATAAACACTGACGTGACCAGTGATAATTCTATATGTTGTATGATTTATTTATTCCTAATAATTTTTACATTTCTTCACCAATAAATATCTCTATTTTATTAAATTGAGAGAGACTGTGAGGGATACAAAATTTAACAAGTATGTTATTTTACCCTGATTTTCTAGTCCTTGACGAAATTTATTCCTTTGGACAAAAATAAAAAGTTTAATTTGATTTTATGCTTATTAAATAATACAATTACAATCAATTGATGAAGTTCTTTTTTAAGAGGGAAGAATCGAAAAAATTAGCAAGATATATACATTTTGATATCCCAACACGTTAATTGTGTATCTTTCTCGATTTAGCGGCATATAGAAGGCTTAATGGCAATCAAAATAATAAGAAATACGCCTATATCATATACACATAATAAAGAATTATACATCACTTCAGAAATATCTGATTTCTTTAATAGTTTAATTTACTCAAGAAGATATTATTTTTAAAAATCTCAATAGTGTCAAGCGAATTTTCCCAACTG
>KZ809859.1:0-13588 GCA_000696205.2 Oncopeltus fasciatus
ATAAGTAAATTTAACTAGGTTCTCATATTAAAGAAGATCACGGGACCATCTCCGTTTAAGTCGCCGTGTAGGATTATCGGGATGGGTTTAGAAGGACAGTTCGTTGGCTAAGGGTTTAAAATGTTGTATGAGGCGCGAATGAAATTTGTAGAAACGAGAGGGAATTACGTCTTTGACGAGATCGAATTTGAGGTCATTGTGAAGGGTAAAGTTGGATACATTGAAGAAAGCATGATACAAAGTATCCTTTTTTCAATTTTTCATTTTCCTGATCACTATTCATCATTAGGATGATCTTAAATCGAAAAATTTAAAAACTTATTGAATGAATCCCTACGTAAATCGTAATACTAACGATTGGTTTCTCCCTGCCTAAAGAGGTCAGTAAAAAAAAAAAAAAAAAATTTGACTTTTTCTCTCTTTTAAAATTCATTAAATATTTTATCAAAAAACCAATATGTTTCCTGTCTACCTGCAAAAATTGTTTATCTGGTTTGACAGGGAAAAGTATTTACTGATTATGTAAGTAACGCATGCGTAAGTAGAGCATATTAAAAATTTATTTTTTTAACAATTAAATGACAGCAGTAGTTACGAAACTTCAAGGAGAAATGCTGACTTAATCACATTTAAACCACCATCATATTTTTTACAATATGCTAAAGCTACTTGAAAGACCTTTTACAAATATTTGTCATTACTTCCTCTAAAATAAAAGTAACATTTCAAGAAATAAATGTCAAATACTATTAGGGTTTTCTTGCAATTTTAAATAATTTATTTTCTATAAATATATNTTCTTATATCAATAATACTCAGTGTACTTAATTATTATTAAAGCAGTACTACAAAATTGATTTATAATACGCAAGAGTCATATACCTGAAATATACCAAATATATATACAAAGGACTCATCTATTTGAAATGACTGTCAACATATTTATTTAATAAGTTCTGCAAGTAAGAAGGAGAAAAGCCAATGCAAGTTTAAGGATATCTCAAATGACTGCACATCTAAGTGCAAAATGCCTTCATTATGTCCCCAGCGAGCACCCTCTGACCTTCATGGCACTTAGGCCAATGACATCTTGTTATCTTGGCATATATTGGCTGAGAGCACCTACACGTCACACACCAATAGTACACGGACTGTATTCTCCTAATACCCCAATTCATCGCCTCACAATGGACATCTGTATAATTCCATTCTTTCACTTCCGTTTTAGGAAATACAAAATAGTGAGGACAAGATTTATTAACTAGAGGTGAATTCTGTTGATCCTTCATAAGTTGAGATTTGTCAAGCGTTAACTAGTGTACAAACGATGGTATGTAAACATGGTCAGAATCTGCTGATCATTCGCCTGAAATGACTCTACCACAACTTCTACGCTCTGTTTATCAAGAGAAAGTTTCCCTTTCTGAGAGGAAAAGGCTAAAGTAAGGTTTCACTTATATATATTTTTTTTTCTTTTTTTTTTTCTGAAGATGCATGAAAAGGAAGATATTTAAAAATGTGAGTAAGAAAGAAGATTGCATCACTCTCCCCGGACTTTTCTTGGTCAGGAAATTTCTCTTTATGTACTCCTTGGCTTTTAAGATCAAAACATCAATTTAAATTTTTTCTATTCCCACATAATGGACTAGACATAAGTACATTCGATTAGATCGAGAAATACCTATGAAAACTAGGAATAAAACCTTTCATAGATAGAGTGAAATCTTACAGCAAATATTCACAGATCATTCATCAATTAAATTGCACAATAAAATGCGGCTTTTCGAATCAGCTGGATTTATTCCCCGAAAGTAAGAGCAATTGCCCAAATCAGGGCGAAAGAAGAATTAGGACATTGAACTGTGAACTCCTCCAGATGTATATAAAGAACGGGTATTACAATGGTATTGTGGTTTCTCTTATGAAATCATATAACACGAAACAGATCTATCAATATTATACAATGGATTTCGTCATTTCGTAAATAGCACCAATAAATAGTATTGTGTTTTAAAAGAACACCATCTGTTTTTATTTTCGCCTCCCTTTCATCGACTCCGAGTCATGGAGGGTAGCGTTATTTTGAGATAGCTCCCTGTTCGAAATACTTGTGACATTAGACAGGTAATAAGACTGACATTCACCTTTAAAAAACACTCTGTAACTGGAAACAGTTCTTCTATCAGAGCTAGTATGACGTGAAATTAGAGGGAAAAAAAAGAAAGAAACTGCGGTTTTCTCCGTTTAATGATTTATTAAAAATGGTAATAATACTTTTATGGGCTACGGATCAATAATAATAACAAAGAACAAAAGTAAGTATAAGTTAAATTATCATAAAAATAAGTACACCTACTAATTACGACACAACCTACACTGCCCTTAATAACTAACAAATAGAATAGAAAATATAAATTTCTTACAGCTAATAAATTAATTATTATGTACAAAGAAATTAAATATGCTTATTTACAAAGAGGCCTCAAGATAACTTGTTAATCACTGTCACTTATCATTTATCAATGTGGCGGCTCTGCAGAAACTACGATCAGCCGGGCATGCAAACTGTTATAGAGCTGGAAATAGTTCTCACTTACTGTCTTACCACCGGCGGTCGCTGGCGAGCTGCTCTTATAATTCGTGGAAAGGACGAGAAGGGACTACAAGATTTTCAACAAGATTTCTCAGTAATCCAGCTTCCAGACAAAGGCAGCATCTGTCATCCTTCAATTGGAACATTCCCGTACAGGTCTGGTCCTCACGCCACCTACTTCCCTAGTCTTTAACAATACATTCAAGTAATGTAATGGCAACTGTTTACTGTTGAGCGTAAACCGATATGTCAAATCACTGTACGTTTATGACGCCCACTAATGGAACTGTAAGCATTTGATTACTTTGAGTTTTTTTTTTTTTTTTTTTTTTCTGAAGATGCATGAAAAGGAAGATATTTAAAAATGTGAGTAAGAAAGAAGATTGCATCACTCTCCCCGGACTTTTCTTGGTCAGGAAATTTCTCTTTATGTACTCCTTGGCTTTTAAGATCAAAACATCAATTTAAATTTTTTCTATTCCCACATAATGGACTAGACATAAGTACATTCGATTAGATCGAGAAATACCTATGAAAACTAGGAATAAAACCTTTCATAGATAGAGTGAAATCTTACAGCAAATATTCACAGATCATTCATCAATTAAATTGCACAATAAAATGCGGCTTTTCGAATCAGCTGGATTTATTCCCCGAAAGTAAGAGCAATTGCCCAAATCAGGGCGAAAGAAGAATTAGGACATTGAACTGTGAACTCCTCCAGATGTATATAAAGAACGGGTATTACAATGGTATTGTGGTTTCTCTTATGAAATCATATAACACGAAACAGATCTATCAATATTATACAATGGATTTCGTCATTTCGTAAATAGCACCAATAAATAGTATTGTGTTTTAAAAGAACACCATCTGTTTTTATTTTCGCCTCCCTTTCATCGACTCCGAGTCATGGAGGGTAGCGTTATTTTGAGATAGCTCCCTGTTCGAAATACTTGTGACATTAGACAGGTAATAAGACTGACATTCACCTTTAAAAAACACTCTGTAACTGGAAACAGTTCTTCTATCAGAGCTAGTATGACGTGAAATTAGAGGAAAAAAAAAGAAAGAAACTGCGGTTTTCTCCGTTTAATGATTTATTAAAAATGGTAATAATACTTTTATGGGCTACGGATCAATAATAATAACAAAGAACAAAAGTAAGTATAAGTTAAATTATCATAAAAATAAGTACACCTACTAATTACGACACAACCTACACTGCCCTTAATAACTAACAAATAGAATAGAAAATATAAATTTCTTACAGCTAATAAATTAATTATTATGTACAAAGAAATTAAATATGCTTATTTACAAAGAGGTCTCAAGATAACTTGTTAATCACTGTCACTTATCATTTATCAATGTGGCGGCTCTGCAGAAACTACGATCAGCCGGGCATGCAAACTATTATAGAGCTGGAAATAGTTCTCACTTACTGTCTTACCACCGGCGGTCGCTGGCGAGCTGCTCTTATAATTCGTGGAAAGGACGAGAAGGGACTACAAGATTTTCAACAAGATTTCTCAGTAATCCAGCTTCCAGACAAAGGCAGCATCTGTCATCCTTCAATTGGAACATTCCCGTACAGGTCTGGTCCTCACGCCACCTACTTCCCTAGTCTTTAACAATACATTCAAGTAATGTAATGGCAACTGTTTACTGTTGAGCATACCTGACACAGCCGACTAACTCACAGAATACAAACTTATTTGAATACAGACAGTGACAGTGAACACATGTATTCGGCCACGAGGATGTAAATATTCTACAGGGTTATTGTAACTACCAATGAATATAGGACTATCATAACTTTTGTAATCCGTCTTCATTGGTTTCTGCAAACCATCTTCCGTTGGCGAGTGCGAGAGGTATAGCTATACCTGACACAGCCGACTAACTCACAGAATACAAACTTATTTGAATACAGACAGTGACAGTGAACACATGTAATCGGCCAGAAGATGGACAATGTCCGAAAGCGCTCGCCAACAGAAGATGGTTTGCAGAAACCAATGAAGACGGATAATAGAAGNCCATAAGTATAGATTACTAATAAAAGCTGTATATTTATAGAGTAAGCCACTTTTACTTTCAACCAAAGAGGCGACAAACGTAATGATTTATAACTAAATTTCAAATATTTCCTTGATTGCTATAACGTACAATAATGGTAATGTAAAATCAATAGATTCACGATGTCGTGAATAATTATTAAAAAAACATAAAAAAACTTGGAGTTTTTATATAGCCTAGGGAACATCGTACTTTTGACTACAAGAAAATTGACAAGGTTATTTCTGGGTGCACCCAGACTATCCAGACATTCCTCTGGTGTTAGCTAAAGCTTGCTCATAACTACTATTAGAAGTCGCCACAGGTATCAAGTATCCTTGGAAGGTAATAGTTTGTTTTCTTTTAAGGCAGGCTTAACTGTCTCCCTGAAGAAGAAATCTCAGTGACTCAGAACCAGACATATTATAAGTAATTATCCGGCGTCCTTTGACTTAATCATCACCCCTTAATTATCTCATTATATAACTGTAGTTGTTTAGAAAAATCGCCACTGTATGTATCATTTATAATAATGTAATATTCCTCAGAATCATAGTTCTTTGATGTATCTATTCGGTCCAAGGCATGTAAACCGAACTCATTTGGCTAAGATATTTAAAAAAAAGTAAAATGCTGACACAGCTGCTACACTATCTAAGAAAATTTCTCATTTTTCCTGAAGATGCTGTAATTGAAAATAAACTATTAAAATGGTCTTAGAAAGTAAAAGCAAATGTCCCTGAGTTTGTTTTTGAATTTTATCCGTATTGTGCGCATTTTGTAAAAAATAGTGTAAAATACAAATTGCATAAAATTAAATAATTATGTTGTATGTTCAAAAGGAGAGTTTTTTTGACCGTAGATATTATTCTTAGATGATTCTAGTTGGGGTTCGGTCAAGGTAGAAACCTTGACCGAAACCCAACTAAAATCATCTAAGAAAATTAAATAATGTTTTTATCCTGTTCCATAGTTATTTACAAAAAAAAATCCTTTAAACAATTTGGCTAATGAATCCTAAATACATATTTATGTTTATATATTTATATAATATGTCATATAATACAAAAGGGGGCATGATAAACTATAAAGTATAAAGAGTGATAATAGTTTGAAATATAATTTGAAAACAATTATATAGAATAACATAGATTTATTAAGTAATTATTAATATTTATATCATATAGAATTTTTCAAATAAATTCATATCTACGAGGGATTTTATAATTTACCTTCGAGTGATTATTCAATAGGAGAACCAAATTCGGCATTAAAATTTAGATGGTGTCCAAAATATGTAATAAGTATGATTAAGTTTTTATTTCAGCTATGTTAAATATATATAAAATATAATCAAACATTTCAAATAATTTTTACGACAAACGTTTACTATGTAAGAATCTATAAATTAGTTAAATAATGATATTAGTTGTGGTATGTAATCCCACGTTAATTTTTATACAATAAATGCTAAAGGACCCCCCAAAAAGTGTAGTGGTAAGCATACTTGCCCGGAAAGCAGAAGACCCGGGTTCGAGTCCCGGCTGAGGTATTAAGATTTTTTTTCTGCCTCCCTTTGAATTTCTTCTATGACTTAGTATATCCCAACTCTTCCTGGCCGGTCGGTCAGTAGCAGGTTTAGTGGACTTTCTTTTTTAAGCTCAACGCTATCTTCGACTTATATGTTTAGTTATTTACTTACATGTGTGTGTATCGTAATGAAAGGTAGGAAATCTGCATAACTACGCAGTCTTGGGGGGCGGATTTTAAAAATATAAGTTTACTTTCTGCAACAATACATCACGTCATATAACTCATCGATATCAATATCTTTCAACACAAAATATTATTATTATTATTATTATTATGAAGTAAAAGGAAGGGGTGTGATTAAATTTAATTAAATGTGATTTAATTTATAAGCTTGTATAAAAAATTTATATAAATACATAAATTTATAATCTGCAGTTATATATCTATCTGGCAAATACAAAATGACCTTCATTAAAGGAGGATATCCTATATTCCTATAAAAATATATTCTTCTGGTCGCTGTTCCTATAAGAGCGGTAGTAATTTTCTCCTTAGGATTAAGGCTGGCGAAATTTGTCTGGGTTTCGGCAAGGATCAGAAATATAAAATACTCCAAAATTGTTGGGTAATTATTTTATTATTGCCGACGTTTATACTTAATTTGTAAACCACCTTACAAGGCTCCTTAGTCAGGGCTAATATATAAATACTTGCTTATTGGATTATAGATTGGAATGAACAGGCTAAGCTGTGGTATGTCATATAACAGAAAACGTTTTATAGATTAACTAAAAATTTTAGTAACACTTAACGGCTAACCAAAATCCAACCACGTCAACTCAACCTGAGGAATAACAGAAGTAGGAGACCGTAAATGCAGTATTTGCTCCTTGCGGGGCATGTGAGGAGTAAGAAATTAGCTACAAGTATTAGAATATTCCAATAGAAGCTGTTTTTTTTTATTAATGAAATTGTAATATTAAAATGTATTTTACTCATAAGCACACAAAACCTTTGGTGGAGTATATTTATATTATATCAGGAGAGATAAGGACTATTGACATAAAAAGTAAATAAAAGTATAATATTATAATATATGTACATACTTAACATCACTGTCACTTATCATTTATCAATGTGGCGGCTCTGCAGAAACTACGATCAGCCGGGCATGCAAACTGTTATAGAGCTGGAAATAGTTCTCACTTACTGTCTTACCACCGGCGGTCGCTGGCGAGCTGCTCTTATAATTCGTGGAAAGGACGAGAAGGGACTACAAGATTTTCAACAAGATTTCTCAGTAATCCAGCTTCCAGACAAAGGCAGCATCTGTCATCCTTCAATTGGAACATTCCCGTACAGGTCTGGTCCTCACGCCACCTACTTCCCTAGTCTTTAACAATACATTCAAGTAATGTAATGGCAACTGTTTACTGTTGAGCGTAAACCGATATGTCAAATCACTGTACGTTTATGACGCCCACTAATGGAACTGTAAGCATTTGATTACTTTGAGTTTTTTTTTTTTTTAAGTTTCACTTAATATAAATCCCAAATCACTAGGATTGATTTCGAATAAATGATATTTATGGTTGTTGGAGGGTTCATATGGTATTAATGAATTTTTGATGTTTAGGATTGAGCTATTGTGATAGATAAGGGTTATACGATCAGGAGTTCAGTGTGCCCAACATGTAGGATTCGTTTGCTCCTATAATTATATATATATATATATTTTATCAGAAGATTGTCCCCTGGGATGAAAGCAGGCTTTACTGGCGAACTCCTAATACCCTTAAGCAATTGCTAGATTGCGGTAAATTTAGAAGGTATTATACATCTTGAATATTTACCTGCTGGATACTCTATGAGTCGGAACTCAACGAAGTTGTCATGGAGGGAGTGGCTGTCTACTGGTTACCACCCCATTCTAAACACCCATGGCTATGGACAAGCCTTTACTTATAAATAAAATATTGACCTGGGAGGGATTCGAACCCGCAACGTCAGGATTGCGAGTCTGTACGGATCCCCTGAGCTACCCAGGCCCCGTTAACCTAATTAGGGTAATCGAAAAGGAGTTTTATTCCAAGAAGACAATGCTCGACCTCACACATCCAGTCAGCCAAAGAAATGTTTAAAGAATTTCACACATGATTTTCGAACTCCTTACTCATCAACCATATAGACCAAATCTCACAACTCTTTTGATTCAAGGCCCATTTAATTCAATGCAAAAAATATGATAATTTTGCGGAAGTTGAAATTGCGGTCCAAGACTTCTTTGACATCCATCGCTAAGGATCGAGCAATCGGCTAGCACATGTCTAATGACGGTAGATAACAATCTATTCTATAGTTTGAGTATTAATTATATTTTACATAATGATAATTCATTTATTAAACGTAAATTGACTATAGAAATTTCAAAAATAAATATTCTTAAGAGTGAAGAATTTTATGTTAACGACAAGTGGAAAGAATTGTTATCAGGGTTATTCAGTGTAGAAAGAGATTTTCAAAAATAATTGATTGCAAAAAAGTTTAGAATTATAAGTGGTAGAACGATTTTTTTTTTAAATACTTGACAAAAAACGAGGTAAATAAGAAAGTTGGCGAGTATTTGACAGGATTAGTGAATTCCGGGGAACAGGACCTAAAAAAGTCATGAACCAGTAAGACTTGTAACTGGAGAAAGAAATCAAGTTGAAATATGATAATTTGTTTAAGGAAATTGAAAGTGTTAGTTCAAGTAATAAAGTAATTTCTATTTATCGTTAAGCAGAATTTTTTTCCGCAATTATTCGTTACAGAACTCTGAAGAAGACCTGAATTTTTAAGCTTAAATTTTGATACAAATAATTTTTTTTGCTTCAAAAATATATACTTATAATTTTTTAACTCATCGAATAATTCCCGACCATTTCTTCTGCAAAAAAATTACTCATATTTATTACTTTTTCTCCTTCTAACAGCCCTTCCTTCTCGACTAACATTAACCTTAAGCTGACCTGCTTAATTTGAAAAGAATTTGTTACAATTACTGAATTTTTTATCCTTTTTTATTATTTTCTATTGCGGATACTAGTCAGCAAACCAACGTTATTTCATTCTGCCATAGCTTCCCAGTTAATAACATCCATTTAGTGGTTGTAGTACTATTTTTGTAAATTTATGTAATGTTGTGCCAATTTATTTTTTAACACGTTGCGTTACTTGTTTAAACGACAGAGAATGATAATTTGTAAATAACTATCATAACTTTTGTAATCCGTCTTCATTGGTTTCTGCAAACCATCTTCCGTTGGCGAGTGCGAGAGGTATAGCTATACCTGACACAGCCGACTAACTCACAGAATACAAACTTATTTGAATACAGACAGTGACAGTGAACACATGTAATCGGCCAGAAGATGGACAATGTCCGAAAGCGCTCGCCAACAGAAGATGGTTTGCAGAAACCAATGAAGACGGATAATAGAAGGTATGATAGTTCTATATTCATTGGTGGTGGAAATAACCTTTTAGATTATTATTTGTAACTAACATTTTTTACTAGAGGAGTAAAATAAAGGCTAATTTAACAATCGGAGATTTATTCCTAGATATCTCGTATAACGCATTACTGAAGCAATGAAAACAAAATACCTCCGCATTTTCGAAGTTGAAATCCTGCTGAAAATTTGAAGAGGCATGTCCAATTCTGATATATATATGTACGTATATAACAAATATGTAGTGATGAGAAACAATTTGTAAGTTCTACGGGTGAGTTGGTATATGAAATGATCTGAGGGACAGGTCTTAGTATTTCAGTCGTAGACAAATGAGACAATTAAAGGACTTTGAGCCGATTCGAGTCGTGCTCCCGAAGAATATGCGATAGTGCTATATGGGGTATTTGGCTGATTCCAGCCGAAGCTCTGGAGAAGTCCAGGGAGGAGAACGGACATTCGGAGGGTGGGTCGGTAGGTGGGAGGTAGAAGCTGGCTACCGGTCGAGATGTGTATGCTTTGCGTCGGCTCCAGGACGGCTTTCTCCTCTCTTCTGCCCCTCCTACAAGTAGGGCAATTTATAACAGGACCCGGGAGGTTTCACTCTCCAGGAAGAGGTAAGGTTATCCAAGAGCCGGACAGGCAAGGTCCTATCGCCCACACCCTCCTGACCACCCCGACCGGACTATGCTAATCCCCTACTTCTAGGATTTGCTCAAAACAAAAGTAGAAAACATACATTTTTTGTGCTCATAGCTGATTGAAAAAAAAAATAAAATAAAATAAATAAAGCGCAAATTTCGATTCACTTATTTAAGCGATAAACAAAAAAGCTATAAAATTTTGTGGAATTATTTCCCAAGGCTTGTATGCTTATCAATATANAAAAAAAAAAGGATTTAAGATGCGACAAACCTACAGATCTTAATTTTCTGTGCCCTCGAAGCCAAAAATATTTCAAATATCCATACAAGCATTTAGCCAGTTGACTTTTGGTCCTAGTTAAAAAAAAAAAAAAAAAAACAATACATTTTTCACCCTATTCTTGCGTTAAGCGATTGAAAAGAAAGCGCTCATAATTGATATGAGTTTTCTTTGAAATATTAGACGAAAATTTATCTTTTATTAAATATCGTTTGACATCGATAATAATCGATTAATTGAGAGCGTTTCCTCCTATAAGTGTCATAAAAGTGGCTACCTGCTTCTCTGGACTCCCTATGCACAAGTTGGTCGCGGTAGCAAACCAATGCGAAGTACCAACAGCCACTGCCTCCTCTTCAATCTCTGTCGTTATTAATAGCTAATGGCTTCACGTGGAAGTAGAGGCTGAGGTACCTTGAGTGGTTTGCTACCGCGACCAACTTGTACATAGAGAAGGAGTCAGCCACTTTCAGGAACTATTGCCGAGAAGTAGACTCTCGGGTGACGTCCCGGGGCCCGTGGACCTCACTGCCTCCTTCCGCTTCTTTAAAATATCTCCTTGGCGGTAATGATCAAAGTTTTACAAGCCATAAATATAGATGCTTGTCTTGATAATATTCTTATATTACTAGCATGTGTGTAGCATTTACTTCAAACTTTCTACACTATTTAGACTAATATCAAAGATTCTCTTGGTTCAAAGATGAAGAAAAGGAACAAAAGACAGCGAATGATTTTGTATAGGAGCAATAGAAGTCGAAAGAGAGCGCGATGGATTGCGTTCTCAAATCGGAGTAGCGTACATTGATTGAATATTACCATTCTTTTTTGACTCCTAAAGCTAGAAAAAATGTAAATAATAAGTCACTCGCAAAACTTTCAAAAAAATTGAATACGTAAAAGGTTTTAAATAATGGAAAAAGTCATTCCTTAGCTTTATTTATTTAAAGACGCACAACAAGTGCAAAATGTTGTAACTAATAAAGTTATTTTACTGTTTCTTCTTCCGGGTGGGACCGTGTCAAATTGGTGTTATTTGCNTTATTATAATTTAATATAACGATAAAACTATCTTATATTTTTTTTGTTATCTTTCATTCGTTGAATTCTTTATGATAGACCAAATTTGGGACTTGTCAATGATATAAAAAAATCATTTTGAGTGATTTGAGTGTAAGAGAGTGAGTGGCCTTTTGCCAAACGAAAGTCTAATAAATAGCTAGCAATGTTTGCTCCTTCAAGTTCAAATACAAATTTATATTCGTCAAAATTGGCGGTTGGACTCGTGCTGAGGTGATGGAAGCCTGAGATAATCCATCTCCCTCGCTGGTGTAGTTGGTATCATGACCGCCCGGCAAGTGAGATACCTGGGTTCGATTCTCAGCTGAGGTAGTAAGATCATTTCTGGCTCCTTGTACGGTTCAAATAAATACATAAAAGTAATACATAAAATAAAATAACACACTTTTTTCTTTTGATTTCAAATTTTCTACTATAATTGATTGTCACCTGCCAGCCGGAGGACTCAGACCCAGGACAGGTATAACAACCCCAAAGGCTCTTATTACGCCGGCTACAGCTGGAGGATCAGTGGGACCTTTACTTTACTCACCGGAACCGGAAAATGCATTTTTTAAAACAATATTTAACAATTTCTTAAACTATTTGACCTTTATTTAATTATAATTGCTTCACTTGATAAATCAGTCAGGCTTATAAATTAATCACTTATTTATTCAATTATACATGGTCCGTGTCGACGCTTGTACAAATATGTTCTGCAAAACGCTCGCGAGGTGTGTATTCCTTGTAAGCGGAGTGCATGCTCTTTACTCTTACAATGGCGGAGGTGATCTTCATTTCTCCTGCACCTAAAAACTTACAATTAACGTATCGATAGACATCGTGTGTAGGATTCAGATCACTTTCAGATGTGTTGGAGATGAACGAGATAGGAAGAGAGCCTATCTCTTGACTCATGAGATGGGTACAAGCACCCAGAAGTGGGTGTCTGATTACATGAGCGCCGAAAAGCCAGTTCCAAGAGTTGCCCTGAGCTGGTCGAGGGCCAACTGACCCCGAGACATTACCAAGTAGCACGGCTTCTCCTCCAGGAACCATCCGAACGCTGAGTTCCTTACGCAATGTGCAAATGAGCTGAAGGAAATAGCTGGATATTGTAATTTTAAGTGCAACAGATATAATGCTCTCCCTCTGATCATCATTTCGACAACAGATCATAACTGACCTCAGAAAACTACCAACCGGAAAAAAAATATTAAAATTCTCTTTTTTTAAAGGTCTGAATCGTGTCCGGAATAAACATGAAGGGTGAAAATAGGAAAACCTTATTTAAAATAAGGAAAGATCCCCTAAAGAGTAAAGAGCTGAAATCTAGGAAATTTCATTTCATAAGGAATTTTTCTAGGCCTTGCTTTGATCATCATGCGGTATCCGGGGTAATTTTGGACATCATTGTGGAAAATTAAAATGAAATCATTGATTGGAGACTGCCATTAAACAGTTGGCCGAGAATATTTATTTTAAAAAATTGGATAAATGAAAATTCTTGGCAAAACAAATTAGTGACTAAACATCAAATTTAGGCAGGTGAAGAATGGGAATGCACTAAAAAGGATTTAAGACAATTAATGAGAGGGAATAGAATAAAAAATCTAACTGTCCCAGCCAGGAAACGAACCTGGATCTCCTGCTATCCGGGCCGGTGCGCTTGCCAATTGTGCTACCAGGACGCGCCAGGTATCTCATTCAATTCCCTCTACAGTTAGCGAGAGCCTAACCTACGAGAAAGACAAGAACTTCGTCTTACACTCGAAGGAAGTGACATTGTCAAGCTATTTGTCGACTCTCGTCATTTACTTTATTTAATTTTTTCTTTATATATATTTTATTTGGTTGTGGTTTCTTTATCCCACGTAAATTTTAAACAATTAATGAGAGGGAATAGAATAAAAAATCTAAC
>KZ809859.1:37706-52147 GCA_000696205.2 Oncopeltus fasciatus
TATATATATATTTATACATACATATTCAATGTACATCAATAAGACCCAATTTGACACATATATAGGTAATCATAAATATGAGCTTTTTGACTTAACTTTTAGAAGTTGAAAATATTTTCAGAAATTTGTAATCCATACATTGAATTCCAAAGACTTATTTAAAACAGACTTACACTCGAATTTCCTTCTTTAGAAGTCGCTTATATATGCAAGTGGAGTCCTTCCATGCAAATTACCCAAGTTTCAGATGAAGCTTGTAGATAACTCCAACTGAGCTTACGCATGTGACATTGGCGTAAGTAGGGGGGGGAGGGGGGGTTTAAGTTGCACTAGAGGACGGGCTACCCATATGAATCTTCGCTGTCGCAACAGCACTTAAAGGAAGTTCTTGACCCACATAAATAAGATGTTTTCCCCAACTTCCTACAAGTTCTGAAGACGCCCCATTGTCTAGGCACAGGGAGAAGAGTCGTAGATCCTGTCGACGTTTGATGGAAACAGAGGAACTATGGTCACTGGAATTTCGAAACGCACATTGAACATTGTACAATGGTGCAATAGCCTCCCCTAAATGTATTAAAATGTAACTATATGTATTAATATATTTTTTCCTGTCACATTTGTCGCGACAAATTCTGTTAAGTTCAAAAACTGCCGGAATATAAACGTTTGACTAAAATTATAATAAGGCCAACTATACTAAGTGTCTAAAATATTTGAACGTTGCCATTTTTAAAATTTCCACAAATTAATAAATCATAAATATCTCATTTTCCACACGAAACGCCTAAATTTCACGTTGATTAAATATAGATATTTAGTAAAAAAAGTCAGTAATTTAATGAACTGGAGTGAAGATATACAATTATAAAGAATAAAAAACTGTTAAACTTCGAACGGAGATAATGATATTTATTTATTAGTGCTGAGCGCTTTCGAGACTTAATGTCTCATCCTCAGAGCCCAGGGATCTTTCAGATGAGAGACTTATAATGGACTGAAAGATTCTATAACTTTCCTTAAGTAGGCTCTCGTCTGAAAGATTCCTTTCCAGTTTTTGGTGGGACTCAAAGGCGCGACGACAAATTCAATAAATTTTACTAATTTTTAGTGCAAGAGAACAGAATAAAAAATCTAACTGGATTTTCCAGGACTCGAACCTGGATCTCCTGCTATCCGGGCCGGTGCATTTACCAATTATGCTACCGAGACAAGTCTGATAAGTTATTAAATTCCCCGCACTAGTGTCGAGAGTCTAACCTCCGAGGCCGACGAATATACCGTCTTATGCTAATATGTTAGATATTTTATTCTGTTCCCTTGCACTAAAAATTAGTAAAATATACGTTGGATTAAATACCACAAAAATTAATATTTATCAAATTCAACAATGTCGCAACCAGATTAGCTCTGTAATGACGGCACACTACTAAAGTTTCCACGGCCAACTAACTCCTTACGACGGTAATAATTATTTAAAAAAAAACTAAATTTATTAAAGTTATAATATTATAATGATGCCAATACACCGGAGANATTAAAAATTAATGTAATATAATATTCGGTTGTTTTTCTATAATTGTATGATAGATACCCTAGATACATTCTGTTGCCCGCAGAAATTGATCATCTGAAAAACTGGTTACAAGAAGGTGACTAAAAGACTTTTCCTCCCAATGTTTCATAATCTTACTTCATTAACTTATTACTTTTAATATCTTTTAGAAAATAAAGTTATAACATATGGAATACTTTTATCTGTGTTTTATCCTATATTATTAAAAAATGTATGACTTTATGAGAGATATTTAAATTTGTGATTGGGACATTCCGAGTAAAATACTTCAGAATGTAGGTTATAGCATTCCTCTGTCGCTATTTAGCTGAATCGTTTAGAAACCATAGGCCTATAAGAGACATTAATAGGCCTTCCTGTATCATTAAATTCTTGTTGCACCCATGCAAGGTGGAACAGATTGGCCACAACTTAAGAGTGTTTAAAACACATAAATGTACTGCAAATATGGTAGATTGTTTCAGTCTGGAGAATATTCATGTTATTTTTTTTTAAACCATTGCTTAATATTATGATTTCATTATTTGAAGTATTTGGTCTTTATGGTTTCCCAAACACCATTTCTACTTTTTTTTTTCCCCAAAATATTACGTAGTTGAGTGGATTGGCGATTCACAAGCTTGTATGACTCCTTTGTTCTTGTGGAGAACAGATGAATTAGGATTCTTCCCAAAAAATGAGGTTATTCAACAGAAAGTAATGAATCAAAACTAAAAAATACCATATAATATATTTGTTCTCATAGTATTTAAACAAAATAATATTAATAAAAAAAGTGAGGATACATAATGGATATATCCAAAAATAATGATACAAAAATTAGTAACAATTATTAGGAAGGTGTAAGTCTGGTTGATTTGGGACGAATTTGATTTCCTCAGACGAATTAAAAATGTTATATGTTAATTATTTAAAATAGTACATTATACCTAAGACACATCATACACAGTCAGGTTTTTCATCAATTTCTTACTAGTCAAGTAGTTTATTCGTTGGATGGTATGTAGCAAGACTCAAATTCCTGTGTATTGACATACACGTTTTTTTGTTTTTCTTTTGAAAAAAAGCACGTTTATATATTAATTAAATTAACCAAATATATCCATGAGGAATGTACGTGGGTGATCTACTTAAAAAAAAAAAAAACTGCGCTAAAAAGTTTAAAACAAAAGACAAATCAAGAGGCAAAAGAAGCGTTTTGGGTTAATAGTTCCAGAAGATGTTGCTTGGCAGCACTAGTAGTATTTGAAGGTATGTTATCATTCGCAATAATTAAAGGAATGTCAATAATTAGGGAAAACTTTGCACCAACAGGCTTATTATAATAAAAAATAATATAAGTGTCCTTTCATCTATCTTGGTGGGGGGTCTATCAACAGGTTGCCACCCCATCCTAAACATCCATGGCTGAGGACTAGCTTATATTTATAAATAAAAATTTAACCTGAGCGGGATTTGAGCCCGCAGCGTCAGGATTACAAGACCCGAACGTACTCCCTTTTACAGTTTAATTTGCGGGAAATCCATTCGAAGATTATGCAATGAATATATTAAATTTGAATTTGATTAATGTATTTTAATAATAGTTTCCACAATATATATTTTTGTAAAATCATTCAGAAATAATAATGTTATAAAAGTATATTTCACACATTTCATGTTCTACATTTCTTAGTTACAGATATATACAAGTTTTCAATTTTATTTTCAGTTAAACCCCCTTTACCCTGAAAGATTTTAGCCATTAACTAAGTCATCCAAATGTTTGGAAAAATAAGTTTAATTACCGAAAGTTTTGTTCGATTATTTTATAAATTGCGGATTCGAAAGTGCTCCCAGATATATATANAGATACTGGGTAGGGTGGCTTTGAGGAATTTTATAGGAAGGCGATTGCAGCCAACTGCATTTGTTTTTCTTTTTGATGTCGCTGCTAAAAGATCTTCAGGAGTATGTATGTGTGTGTGTGAGTGTATGTAAAATATTTTTCTATCTATATGGTGAAGTCTACTAGATGTTTTCAAATTTCGCGACAATAGACTAACGTGAATAACTTGATTTATTTCAAGTAAATCTACATATGTCATGAATATACATTTTTAGGATTTTTTTCAAATTATTGAATAAAGAACATATACAGCCATTAAAAAAATAAATAAAAAAATAAAAAATAAAAAAATCCATTAATTTAGGTTGTTATAGTGGTCGAAATAATTCTGATTCCTTTTATTAACTAATTTATAGTAAACATATTAAAGGGTATTTATAGGGCGTAATAACCTAGAAGTTGATTGCCCTCCATTATGATCTACTACTACTACTACTACTATATAGCCATTAATGGCCTTTACTACCATAGTCATTTCAGGATCAATCTCCACCTTTCTTGCGTATCTGAGCGTTGATGGTTCCCTCCTGTGTTGCAGGTCAGGATGATGCCGCAGTGCACGTGGTTCCTGCTCGCCGCCCTTCCGGCCTGTCTCGGCCAGCTGTTCCTGCCCGTCCAGCTGACTGCCCCTCCTGCAGGACAGCCCTTCTTGTACAGCGGAGAGCCTCTAGGACAGCCCCAGCAGACCCTGGCCAACCGGGACGTGGTCCTCGCCTCTCAGGCGGAGGCCGGGCTCCCTCCACAGCTCACCAACCCCTTCTACAGGAACCCGAGGATCGCACAGGCACTCGCCAAGGAGTCCTGGTTCGGCCCGGGCGAGGTCCACGTGTCCAACAGGGAGACCGAGAAGATCCCCAGGGGTAAGATCATATCTGTCCTGAAGAACGCCGGTCTTGCCAGGCGCAAGCGCTACGTTCAACCGCTCGTCGCTGTCTGGCAACAGTAATCCGTCATACTCTCTCGTTCTCAAAAGACTTCGCTAGTTGCGACCTAAGGACTGACTACATGAATCCTAACTATGATTTCAAATATTATTTTCTTCTGAAATAACCCAAAGCAGTCAATACCATGCGAACGCAGTCTTTATTTATCCATTATTCTGGGGAGAGAATTTCTCACATCACCCTAATTGACCGTAATTGTTTCGAATCAAATTCTACCATAAGCAGAAATTCCTAATCCACATAAACAACCATAAGGAGAGTATAATTAGGTAAATAATCTAAAGGGTTATTATCACTACCAATGAATATAGAACTATCATACCTTCTATTATCCGTCTGGGTAGATGGTTTACCATACAGAAACCAATGGAGACGGATAATAGAAGGTATGATAGAGTATAATTATATTAATATTTAAAATTCCGGATTTAATAATAGTAACTATAATACCAGCGAATCCCAATCTCATATCTTTTATGAGTTATTAGAAGAATAAAAATCTATTACTCCAGTAAGCTTTAATGTTATAATACTTTTACATTTATCTAAAATCTCCATGTTAACTAATGTGTATAAGCGTTTAATTCAACATAGTGGGTGTTTCTTAGTGGTATAACAATTAATAACAGCAATACGCATATTTTGTGAGAAAAATATTTGTTAAATGAAATATAAATAAATCTAAAAAATAGTTGCTTCTCATTATTCTTGGTAAAAATAAGTAATTCATTTTATACTAAATATAAACTTGTAAAACATTAAGGGGTTAAAATGTTTTATGTTTGTACTATATTTCTTTTGTTATGTTTAGACTCATCTTGAGCTTTATATAATATTTTGAACACATTTTTAACTACGGTTGGTATTATTTTTATTAAATTTATAATTTAAATTTTAACTGAATTCTTGCTCATTAGATTTTTATAAAAATAAATTCAGGATTTGGATAAAAATAAGAAATTATTATGAAAAATTATTGGTTTTTACCAAATTATTTGCCAAGTAATCATATATAACAAACTCAAGACATATTGAATTTCGGTTTAAATTAAATAAACTTCATTGATTGATCAAATAACTGAATGACCATTTTTAATTACAATTTGTATAAAGATAATCTATAAAATAGTAAAAAATTAATGAAACATCAAAAGTGATATTATATAAACACAGAGGTATTATTATTTTATTTTATGTTTGATATTTAATTAATTTTGCCGTAAGCTTAAAATGGTTTAATTTTATATTTACGGACTTACATGTAATATTTTATCTACTTTTATACTTATTAATATTTTTATCGGGATTTATCCTAATTTTATAACTACGATGTATACTAGTCTAGAACTCATGTATTATTATTACTTTTTTTAAATTGTAATTATTATCTCAATGTACAGTGTTAAATTTTTATGGGACATTATTGATGTGTTATATTTGTATTTTATTGTAAATAAAATGTATTTTGTGTGGTCTCTTAATTTATTTTGTCCCGAATACTATTAAGTTTAGCATTAGAATTAGGCATTTATAGACTTCTAAAAAAAAGTTAGTGGACATATTGTAACAGAGTGTTTGTATGTTTTATCATGTAAAATAAAAGTGTGATTTTGACATTCAAAAGTTTTTGTTTTTTCTATCTGATGAAGAAGATTAGCTATTTCATCAAGTATTTTTTTCTTTAATGTAGTCTTAAATCGATCAATTTTAATTTAATTTTTTTCTATGAATAAGGATCTCTCCTGGCCTGGTAAATTTAGAAAAAGCATAGATTTCATGGATGACCGAAGAGCTAAATCATTTTAAGCCAAATCAATTCAAAGATTTCATCTCAGCAAATTTAATGGTTCTCGCAAACACGGTCTTCGTTACATTGATGATAAAGCACAAATTTTTGGGGGAAACTACTCTAAACCCCCTGTAAATCACACTAAACAACTTGTGAAATGTAACAAGCTATATGTTAATAGTGTACATTTTCTAAAGACAAAAAAAAAAAAGAATAAATAAAAATAAAATTATAAAAGTTTATAAATAAGAAGTATACAATTATAAATCACTTTTAATTGGTAGCAAGGATTACGTTTTGGACAAACTTTCATAAAAAAGTTCAAATTTGTAATTTAGAAATGCACTGTATTAAGGTTAGTGGTAATGGTGAGTATATATAAATGAAAATGTGTGTCGAGATAATAAGTTACAGAAAAATAAAAAGAGCAAATATTTTTTATTAACATCTAGACCAATGCCCATAAGTACCATTAGCAGATGTACTTGGTAAATTGAGAGGGCTGTGGTAGGCCTTTAAGTTTCCCCGGACAAACTGGTGATGACTCTAATGACGAAGAAAATATTTAGGTAACTAGTCGACTGTCAAGCATCATGAGTAGAGGTTAGTAAGTGATTCGGTCTTGGGAACTGAAGAAGTCATACTGATTTTATGTCTTCAACGTTTCGGTCTAAATTTCAGGCCTTCATCAGGGCGAATAAGGTTATGGGAAGAGAGAGACTTCTGCTCTAACTACATCATGACTAATGATCTGCCATGATTTAGTTACCATCAGAATGTAATATGGAAATAAAATTATTAAAAAAACAAACAAAAAACAGACTTAGTTACCGTAGAGCAGAAGTCTCCTCTCTCTCCCCATCACTCCACTTGGTAAGTGACTTTCATAATATTATGTATTTTTCTCTTGTTGGATAATTAGTTTACATAGATTTTGTGTTACACACAGTTTTTTCATTTCATTTATTTATTCATGTGTCATTTTTCCAGACATGTTTTTATAGTTTTTTAGTAGTTTTTCTTTTGTTACTCAGTCCTGATGAAGGCCAGAAATTAAGACCGAAACATTGGCGAAAATAAACACTTTGTTGCTTACAAATCAGTTCTAATTCTTCATTTTCCAAGAACGAATCCCAGACTAACCTCTCCTCAAAAGATCTATTTATTCAAAATGTACAAAAACCATATCTTTTTTTATCGTATACTTCTATTTATTATTTTAGTGTATTTTATATTTATAGGGCGTAATAACCTAGAAGTTGATTGCCCTCCATTATGATCTACTACTACTACTACTATAACAGACAAAGTATAAAGTCAAATGTAAAGTTATAAATTAAAAAATCATAATATAAACTANTTATTTAAAGAAATATTTAAATCAAAAACCAAATGCTACCTTTGTAGATCTTTATGTGTATAATAACAGAGATGAGTTTCATATCAAAGGAAGTATGTGTATTATTTGTGTCTTTATGTAAAGAAACAAATAATACAAAATAGTAAATAATCTACTTCCATTTCATTCGAATAACTTAAAACTTAAAAATGTTATTTTTCAATTTTTTTAAAATGAACTTTTGCCACTGACACAAAACTAAGTCCTACAAAAATCACAGAAAGTGTAACATTGCAACAAATTAGATTGTTGTATACCTTTGAACAGAAATGTATATCATAAAATATTTAAACAATTATAAGGGCGGTTATTATGTGTTTGTCTTAGGTATGTGTGACAAAATTCTTATTTATCCCTTTCTTTATAAAAAAAAAAAAAAAATGGGAAAAATACTTATTTCCCGCTGTTCCTGCGTGAAGGGCTATATTTTACAATAGTTTTCATTATATTATCGGGTGCAAAAGATCTTTGAGAAAGATGACAATGCAATGCTGCAATGAAGAAAGCCGAGAAGACCTGACAATTGTATGGCTGAAGTCAATTTTTCATTGATAATCTGATAAACACCCATCCATGAACGAGCTCATTAAAGAAGTCTTCCTGAATTCTTGTGAACGATCAATTACTCAATGACACCACCCATTGAATGGGAATCAACAATACGCAAAACTGAGGCACTTATCATAAAAACACAATCAATTCCCACTTCAGTTCCCGCCAAAATCGGAAACAAAATCTCGAAAAGATAAAATCTCTTTGTGGTGTATTGTAAGCCGAAGATTTGATCACCGTATCAGAAAAACGTTGACTGATGGAATACGAGTTTTGGGCGTCAGCTTAGCCTAAATGATTTGTTACGATAAACTAAGCTTTGCGATACGATATAGCATTTATGGAAAAATAAGAGCATGCCCAATGGTAATAATGGTGTTTAAAACAGGGTGGTCCCCTGTAGATAGTTTCTCTCTCAATGAACCTAAATGGTTTATTTATTTTTAGTGCAAGGGAACAGAATAAAAAATCTAACTTTCCCAGCCAGGACAGTTATATTTTTAAAATTTTAAATTTCTAAGCCCTGGCTGGGACAGTTAGATTTTTTATTCTGTTCCCTTGCACTAAAAATTAGTTAGATTTACGTGGGATTAAATATCACAAAAAAATAATATTTGTAAAATTGAGAATTTCATTTCTACTTATGAATTCATGAGTCTTCCGGCCTTATTGCATAATAACTATACGAATGTAAGTGAAAAGGTGGTTTTCACGCACCCAAAATCTGATGGCCCCTGGGGTGTAGGACGCAAAAGGGGCGTGGGATGGAGCATGGAATGGGGTCGTGTATTCGAGATCTGAGAACGTCCGGTGCCCGAAGCTTATCGTCCGGCTNAAAAAAAGTAAATAAGTCATTTAAACAGCTTGACAATGTCAGCTCCTCCGAGCATAAGACGATATTATCGTCGGCCTCGTAAGTTGGACTTTCGACACTGGTGCGAGGAATTTATTAACCTATCAGACTGGTCCCGGTAGTATAATTGGTAAATGCACCGGCCTGGATAGCAGGAGATCCAGGTTCGTGTCCTGGCTGGGACAGTTAGATTTTTTATTGTGTTCCCTTGCAATAAAAATTAGTAAAATTTAAGTGGGATTAAATACCACGAAAAAATCATTAGTAACGGTTTATTTATTGAAAAAAAAAATATATATATATATTACCACGAAATCAGTACATATTCTTTTACTGTGTAAGTGATCCGTTAACACATACACGGAAAAGTGTTATGAACACATTTACTATCTATAATATGTACAGACACAGAAGTATATACTAATTACAAAATCGAAATCACACGAAAAACTAAAAAGCATTTTTTTACTGGTTTTTATTATCATTCGATTGAAATAAACATGTCCAAAGAGATAAAAATTCGACACGGGTTTACATCGACCAGCCTAAATTACTGAGGATCACTAAATCTTAAAAGTTCTCTTAAAGGCTTTTAATAAAAATAAGAGGTTCTTCACTTATTTATTTCCCCTGATTGATACATATACACATATTTATCGTGGTTAAAAGCATAATTTGAGAAGCCAGTAAGACCTTGAATATAAATGTACTTGAAAACCATTCCATATCAAGTGAGGCTACCCCAATTGCCTAAATTTTTTGATTGTGAAATTCCATAATTAGAATTCTCCAAACAGCTCAAGGCTACGATTATCTTTCATATTGTGAAAGGTTATTCAGTACTTTGGAAAATAAAAACAGATGCCTAGCCATTTAAATGTTGTTTAAATGAAATTTGCTTTTAACGTGAACTAATGTAAAATATATTAAGCTTAACAGTTTCTCATCAATTTAAAAAAAATCCTCCTAAATCAGAGACCAGTTACGAAATTCCTCGCTTTTTTTAAAATTTGTATTTATTAAATAATATACTTTTAATGATCTAAAAACGGATGATATCTTGAAATATGATCGTGGCAAAAAGTGATAAATATTATGCAAATTAGTAAAAACAATCATATTAATATTGATTATTCATTATTAATGAACAAAAATAATATAATTTATGANTTTAGAAATATAATTAATAAGCCTGGGAGAACAATGAACTTATGCTATGATCACTGAGCTTTGGGAGTTTTCCTTAAGTTATTTTTATAGTTATTAAGTTATTATAGTTTAAGTTATTTTAGTTTATTTAGTTGGTTTTCTTTAAGTATGTCGTAGAATGTAAACGTAAGAAAATTACTATTAGACGATCTTAGTTTTACCCCAAGTAAAATCATCTAATATTAATATCTAGGGTAAAAAAAAAAAAACTCTCTTTTTGTAAGAAAATTACTTTTTACATCTATTAAGTTATATAACCTTTTTTACTGACTCGAATAACTACGAATATATTCCGATAATAGTTATGCTACAAATTTGGATTTAATGATTTACTCATCCGATTTCAATAACAAATAAATTCTTTACAGACTTCAAAATAAGTGACGAAATTCAGAACTTGTTTCTATATTTAAAAATTATGATGTCAGGCCAACACTACAAATTGCTTTCCTAAATATCTTTCTTAATATACTTTTTTTTAAATATTATAAAATATAAAATAGATGAAATTATATTTTAAATCTACTTTGTTCTATGCACGATTTCCCAAAACTAAAAACAACGATAATAACGCTAATTAACGCTATTGACAAACTCATCCAACCATTTGTTGAAAGAAGCGTAATTATCAAATTTGGTTTAAACATTTTATAAATTGTGGACACTAGATTGTGTAAAATTTAAACTATAACTCGCTTTTTAGTGTCTCTAATGTAGGATTGGTACCAACGTGAATAGCTTGATTTCTTTTGGGGGAAATTTTTGATGAAAAAGGCTCACTTAATCAATAAGTGCTATTCCATATTAAGTGATGGAAGGACGAATTTCAAAATGAAATAGGTGAAACTTTTTATTTATTTTTATTAAACTTTTATTTATTTATTACTTTCTGTTAAATTAAAACATTTTGTAATTTGATCACCACAATGAATTTAAAAAAAATGACATTCAATATCAATCACATGAGGAGAGAAGGTGACCAATGACAGCACACTCAAAAGGTAAATCTACGTGAAATTGGGACAAATCCCCCCCCCCCCCCCCAGTTATTGTACACCTGGAAGTAGTTGGTCTCGCACTTGCCGCGCTGACTACTGATGGCGGGACATTCATGCGCAGGACCGAATTACCCAAGTCGGGGTGACGTCCATGGCAAGACGAGGGAGGATTCTGCAAGATCTTCGTCTTGTTTACGCCATCCTCCAGAGGCACTCGCACTTCTGAGTGATGCAACCCTCTCTTCCGAGTTCGAGAAGCATGTACATTACTCCCTGAATGAAATGGTCATAGTCTCTCGAAGAGTTATTACAACTATCATACTAATTGCTTAGGGAAGAAAAAAATCGTAAAGAAATTGTCTGTACTGGGTACTTCATCAATTTTTTAAAAAAAATCACAAACATTTATAAAAGTAGTATTATAACTAGACGTGCGTGTCAGTTCAAAGGAAATTATCATTAGCATAGGCTTCATCAATCTATGATCTTATCCTCGGTAAAAAAATAAACATTAATTTTTTTTTTTTTTGCTGTGTTAGCCTTACATTCAACCAGTTATAGGGTCATGGAGGAAGGGGCTATCTACAGGTTGCCTCCCCATTTTAAACACCCAAGGCTCAGGACAACCTTCCATATTATAAATAAAACATTGGCCTGGGCGGGATTTGAACCCGCGGAACAGGATTGCGAGACCCGTACGGATCCCCTGAGCTAGCCTGGCGCCCCTAAATTACTTGTGGTTTATTATTATTACATTAATTTACTTGTGGTTTATTATTAACCCACGTAAATTATAAACAAGCAGGAGATCCAGGTTCGAGTCCTTGCTGGGACAGATAGATTTTTTATTATTTTCCCTCTCATTAATTGTTTATAATCTTATCCTCTTCCAATCAGATCGTGAAAGATAGTGGGACAACCTACATTAGTGTGCGGAGACAAAATGTCTTATTCAAGCACAATTCAGAATACTCTCCACATTTCGATTAATATTTCCAGACGAATATCTTCACCTATGGATTTACAATTGGTAATACTACAGTTTGTATTTTCGAAGCCAGCTTAATTATAAAAAATTACACTAGGTAATAAACTTAAGATGTCCATCAGTGGACTTATGTCCATAAGTGTATCATTAACGGATTCCGAAAAAAGATAAAAATTTTCAAACTTATGAGACTGGTTTCAATTTCGAAATCTTTATATTCTATAAAAAATTAAATTATAGATTTCTTATGACGGAACTCAGGGGGAGAAGATTAAACTAAAAGAAAACAAAAAACAAGCAAACAATATATATATATATATATATATATATAAACATATGTGCGGAGTGTGTGTGGTATGTGTGTTTGAGAGAGAAGGTGGAAGGTGGAGAAGGATCCGAGAGTAGGATAGGAAAAAGGAGGAGAGGAAGTGAAAAAATAGATAAAGAAGAGAAAGATAAAGATGGAGAAAAGGAGAGAGACAACAATTGCGAGTGAATAAAGAGGGAGGGGGTGAAGATAAGAGGGTGGGGGTTTTCTAAACAAATCTTGCTTTTGAGCGAAGGTGAAGCAAGTAGGTTTGTAATGGCTTTACGTAAACATTTGTGATATTTAGCGTTTTCTTTTTGTAATTTCTAAATTTACATTCCATAGCGAAATTTAAAAAAATCCTCTCCTTTAATGTGCATTAAGTAGTTTTAAATGAATTAGAGATAACTTTTTGAGATTTTAATTAACTAGCGGACCCGGTAAACTTCTTTTTGCCAAAATATTTTTTTTTTAGGGCGTTGTTGGCCCTAAGCAAACATTAGTGTTGTGTTATCACACGATTTAAATAGAGCTTATATAAAATTCATGGAATACCAATCATAAAGTTCTTTCACAGAATAATTTTCATATGGTGTAGATATGGGCTCAATCAAAAAGAAACACATATTTAAGGCAAATTGGAAATGAAAATATGATTTTGCCACGCCCCTCCGCCCGCAGACCGAAAATCAAAAATCTGACTTCACAGTGTCACCCGCCTGAATATTCTGATGATTCCCTGAAATTTCATCGAAATCGGCCCAGCCGTTTTAAAGTCCATACGTTACATACATACACTCATCCTATTTTATATATAGAGATTTTTTTTATTTTATATGAGCTACATCTCGTGTTTAATAGTGAATTTCTTTAGCAAAACCTGATTTAATGAAATGTAAGCAATTTGAAAGGACGAGCATTATATATAATTAATTTTAATAACATCATAAACAAAACCGTCTTTAATGTGAAATTAACATTATGTAATGGTTTTTACGTAAAACGTGTGATATATAACCTTTTTTTTTATTATGAATTTGGCATCTTGTTTTTGGCACTTATCTGTTTCAAAGAAAAGTAAAAAAAAATGAAATTATATTCATGCACTAATATTTTCCTGATTTCATAATAATGGAGTGTGAAGAAAATTTGGAGGGAGGAAGATATGCATTCTACTTATCTAAAAAACAATTCCTAATGCATTAAATTCCTGAATAGCAATTGCAATAAATAGTGTGTAAGCTATGTTTCTCACTTGGCCATTCCTGAAGTACCTTACAAGTTATGTTTGTTTTTACGCTTAAACTTATTGGCTGAAACATTCACAGAAGATCATATGGTAGCATTTGAGAAGCACAAGCCTATTCAACATCTCTGTGCTAATGGTACAAGGATGTTTTGCATATAGGTCCTCAGTGAAATAAAATGTAGTGGTTTTATCAATTTGTTCGAGAGGACTTAAAAGAATACTAGAAATCTCGCATCGTTCTTCAAAACAATAAGTAACTTTCAATAACTCTCTCTTGCGGTGAAGCGGCGAAGACAGCTAAGTGTAGGGTTACATAAACCTGACTTAATGTATTATACTAAAGTTCACGGTAATTTATCAGAAAATACAATAACTTTTTTCATAAATAACATGAATTTCAAAGAAAAAATGGCTACATAATAGCATTGAAAGAATTTTGCCAATACAAAACAACAAATAATTTTCCCAAAATGCCATGCATAGAAATTGAAAATAATATTTTACTCAAATTTTTTTAATCGCAAAATTCACTAAACACTAAGAAATAAAAAAAAATTCACTCATAAAAATTAATATAGCTAAGGTTTTTTTTAAAGCATTTTTTTTCAGAAGAATTTTGAATTAAAGCATTTAAATTTATCATTGAGGTGTGAGCCCCATAAGTCCGAATATATATATATATATATGGG
>KZ809860.1:15143-28834 GCA_000696205.2 Oncopeltus fasciatus
ATCTTATTATAGAATGTTAAATCAAGCCTACCGATTCTGGACCCCTCCACTTCCATACCGCCTATCCCAGCTATCAAACTATCAACGTCAGAAACGCCAGATATCTGATACAGAGATCCTTCTCTTTTAATATCTGAACCTTCCATTTACCAAAATCCTTTTTCAGAATGGTTTTTCCTCTTCCCTAATATCTACATTTTCTCATCCCCAAGCCAATCACGTCTCTTCTATTTTCTCTTCTCTCCCCTAACCTAGTGCTAAACCTATTTACTCTACTCTACATTCCTCTCCTTACAAAAAACCTCAAGTCTAATCTGCAGAACCTCCATTTAGATCTTTATAAGCATATAAATTACGACAATTATATGCATACCCGAAAGAGCTTAGCATTCCAACGTTTTATCCCTAATTCCATGTTCAGAAAACAGTTGTTTAGCTTCATATATTTGAAAAACAAAGAACTATCTTAATAAAAGGTAAAAACATCAACTATACACCATTAATAATCTCGATACGAATTCTCGGCCATCTTCTTTTATGCATTCAACAACAGCCACACAACAGCTTTTAATCAAGCTGCTGTCCTGGCCTCTGAACCAATTCTTTAAAAAAGAATGATTTCGTAATTCATATACATTAATCTCAATCTTACCAGTACAAATCATAGGCAGGACAAAACTTACATTTCTTTAGCATATTGCAATATTTTCTGTTTAATTCAACGGAAAAAATCCAGCCAAACTATCATTGGCTACAAGTCTTCCAAGTACCATTGGTCAACACTGCTTACCTTTTGAAGTTTGCCGACCCCACTTCCCCCACCTGTCTTTTAAGGTCGTTCTGTAGTCTAAGATGTGACAAGAAACCTCGGAGATCATTCCATACATTATTATCAGTTCATATAAAGTTGTTTATAATTTATATTTGTATTACTAAATTTTGGGTTTATTTGTACATCATTTTATGCTTTATAGCATACCACATTTCTGTGTGATAATTTCAATCTATTTTTATGAGAAGTGTAATAGTGACTAGTCTATTTCCGACCTAACATTTTAACTCCAAACGTTGCAAATAATAAAATAAAATAACTACCCAATGATTTTGGAGTATTTTATTTTTCTCATCCTGAATGAAACCCTTATTAATTTCTAATACTTGACATTCAACCAATTCTCTAACTATACTTACTTGACACTAGTAAGTTTGCCATTTTTGTCTTCCTTGAAAAGCATGTTGCTCGCCCATAGGTCGCCATGACAGAGGACCTTGAATTTGCTGTTGTAGTCTTTGTTGAGCACACTTTGCAATTTCTCATAAAGGTTGTCTGTGAACTTACGAAGCTTCTCAGCATAAGCCACCCTGAAAAAATTAGTTAAACGTTTGTATCGTATATTATCCGAATTATTTTTGATTATAAGGGGCCTGTTTTGAGTAGTTAAACCTATAAATGGCACTAAGTACATAGACCCAATGTTTATGCATTGTTGCTATGTCAGAGGTCATTGTGCAAATTTAATAGAAAATCTGTATATTTAAATTGAAATATAAAGAAAATTAAAAAATAAAAAAGGTAAATAAACAAAACATGGTTCATTATTAATTCAAATACTATCAAAATATTGTTGAAGTAAAGTAACAGACATTAGAAGAAATGATTTTTAGCTAGATAATATAATTTTATTTGTTTAGTTAAAATCTTCATTTTTTATCTTTTCGTTTAAAAAAACTAAAAAAACAATTTATATATAGAGGGAAATTTGAATGGTAAAACCAAAAAAATTAAAATTGATTTATTGATAGATAGGAAACTAGTAGAAAATATCTAATTATTATGCTCATATGTGTGTGTGTGTATAAATATATATATGTATCTGTGTATGTCTTTGTGGGCTTATAATAAATAATTAAACCCTTGCAGCTGCGAAATATAGATATAATATATAAGAGCAGGTGGAAAAAAGATTCCAGTAAGAGTTTTTTTCACTCCTCACTGGCGAAGGGCGAGAAATCTTCCCAAAAATTTNTGCATTAATAAAACAAAAAAAAAAATGTTTAATTTAAAATTATTTTTTAGTATTTGATTAATATAAATTTGCTTTCTTTATTTTTTCTAGATGAGTAATTATTCCTGTGAGTTAAATTAACTAAAGCTAAATTAATTTTAGAAAAGTTATCAGGGAATACAAGTCTAACTTTATAACAAATAATGTATTACATTGCATAACAATTTTATACTTAAAATATAATCATTTATCAAACTATAATCACATATATAAATATTCCAATTAAAAAGTTATATGAGTGCAAAATGAATATAACTATTAGAAGGCACATATAGTAAATGACAATGAATATCTTTCATTGATATCTATACGTTTTACACAATGAAACTGACAAATGAAGGATTAGATTAAGCAAATAATGATGGAGAAATGTTTTGTAATTATCTTAAATCGCTTTATTATATTTTATTATGCTTGATTCAAGAAAACTAAATAATAAGACATTTTTGGCAAAAGATGGAACCAATTTTTTCATTGTTTTTTAAATGACATATATATATTGGCGGAAACATAACCAATAATAGATATTTGTTATGTCTCTAGTCAAAATTTGTATATATATAATAATTTAAAAATGCTTTTGGTTGCAACTTCTACTCTAGAATGCCTCATGAAATAGTTTTCTTGGATAAAGTCTCTCTCTCTCTCTCTCTCTCTCTCTCTCTTTCTCATATATCGATCTTTTTCAGAAAAATCAGCTAAAATTTTAAGCGTTCACAAAAAAATAAAAATAAAAAAAGACCATAGAGGGAAACACCCTCGGATATGACATTCTTTGGTCTCTTCCTTGGAAAAAAATAAGGCGTGGTTGATTTCCCTTGAACTAAAATAGAATGGAGCCAATACGACATATCTGAGACCTGTCGATAATAGGGTGGCTCTCCAGCGGTGAGCTAATTCGCTCTTACGTCCAATATCACATCCGCTTAATTAATGATTAAATACTCAATCGGCGGACACCTGATCGCTCAATCAAACCAGTATTGCTTCAAGCACCCCTCTCTATGAATATGCATTTAACCATCACCTATGTAAATGTCACTGGTCAATGTAGAAGTTCCATACAAGAGATAGGTATCGACGTTGTGGAACTTCTACATTGACTATTAAATCAAATCATGAGACACATCTAATTTGTTTGTAGATGCATTTTTCTTTCTTCTTTTTGCTAGGGAATTTCAATATAATTAGACTTCTCTTAGTATAAATAAATATTTATATCATTCTATGTAGTATCTCATCGTATGTTGTAAATAATAAACAATCACTAACGTAAATTTGAATTTTTATGCATTGTTGTCCCACATTTTCTCTCTTTTACCTCCTTCTTCTCATCCCTTTTTCGTGCTCCCTGAGCATTTTTCTTAAATATTTTTATTTCCAACAAAATGTTCTTTGACTCAATGGGAGATTCCTTTGATCTTGCCGTAATCTTCTAATCATATGTCTTATGGTTGGAAACTTCGTTAGCTTAGGTTGCAGTAACTGATTATGTCTATGATAAACACTAATCGCTTTCTTCAGTTCAAAAAGTGTTGAGTGATAATCACTACGCAGAGGTAGAGCTCGGTGTCTGAACCAAAACCCAAGGTCCATTAGTCATCTCACAAATTTTACCTACTTTTTGACATTATAATTTACCCAGTATTTTTGTCGTTCTTTGAATATTTATAAACATTTTTTAAGCAGTTTTACTTCTAATGTCGTGAACCAAAATCGACCATAAGAAGTGAGGTGTGATTTAACACAATCTTTTCATATTATATTGCACGTGAATATAAACTGTTTTCTGATTGTAGTTGAAATAATATGCTAATATTTCTTTTGCTTCTATTACTGCCTGTGCCACGTATATGAGTTTCTCTCTGTACCAAAAACACTTTTTTTTCCTTAACAATTCTCACCCTTACGAAGCCGTAATTTACAATCAGTTTCTGGCATATTTTTTTTCATAATTACGCATCTGGGCATAGATCAAAATCCCTTTATCCTGGGACTAATATTTTAAGTTGATGAGAATAATGAAATTCTCCTGATTTGGAATATTTCTCTAAACTCCTAAATTTCTTCTGAAATCAAAATACTTATTATTAAAACATGTATCTTATAAATATAGATACGGAATATTATCCAGTTTCTATTTATTTCTTAATTTTTAATGATATTATTATTTCCTTTTTTATTTATGATGGTCGTTTCTTTTTGTTAATAAAAAAAAACTAATAGGTTTTATTTTTATTGATTTAATAGTGTTTCACATGTCGGCTTTGAATAGTTTAAAATTAAAAAAAAAAATCTATAATCTAATTTTGTAACAAAGAAGCTGACGATTGGCCATTGAAAAGCGTNAAAATGTGGTGGCACACACCACAGTACTGACTGCCAAAAGAGGAGAGAGGAACCAGCAACCTGTGCCCTCTGCGGGAAAAGCCACCCTGCTACCTACAGGGGCTGTGACATATACAAGAAGGTCAAGCAGAGGGTAATGAACCCTCAGGTGCCAACACAACAACCTCCAACCAGGAACCCACGCCCCACTTCAAGGACCACCCAATCTGGAATCTCCTACGGAGCCGCACTAAATGGACAGGGAGCGACCCCACAATCGACCAACCAGGAGCCACAACCCAGGCTGAGATCGTTGTCACGGGGCAGACACCAACCTCAGATTCAAGAGCCACAGGCGGACCAACCCAGACAAAAAGCGCCTCTTCCTCAACGACAGCCACCCAGGAGGGAGCGACCTGCCATCTCCCATGTTCCTCCATCACCAGCTTCCTTTGATCTCCAAGCCATGCTCCATTCCTTCTTCTCCGATTTTCGCGCCCTCCTCACCCCTCTTATAACCCTACTGACAACAGTACTGGATAAACTTACTTCCTCATCTATCTTAAAATGAGTCCTTCCAATACTAATTCCTTCTCCGTCCTTCTTTGGAATACTAACGGCATCCAAACACACACAAACGAACTCAAACTGACACTAAAAGATAAAGGAATAGATGTACTATTACTTACTGAAACACGACTAGCTAAAAATAAGAAACTCTACATACCAGGCTACACAACTTACCGAACTGATCACCCAGACGGGACGTTCGCACTTTCCATACTCATCATTTGATACCTTCCACTCCTACAGACTCCCTCTAATCCACTTCAGTGCCAAATCCCATAGCACTTTAAATCCTTAGGTCCCCGTTTCCTCTCTGGCGGAAACTATAAGCGAAACACCTTCAGTTGGGCACGAGTGCGACCAACTCCCGTGACCGTGCTCTGTATAATGTTATTTCCTCTCACAATTTCTCTACTTAATGTCCCTCCTCCCCTACCTACTGGCCCACTGATACTTACCGTCTTCCTGATATCCTGGATTTTTTCATTTGTAAAAATCTTATTCTTTTTCACCACTCCGTAACTACGTTAAATGATCCTTCCTCTGACCACAGCCCTGTCCTCCTGACACTGCACTCACACCCATCCCTAAACAATTGCCACCATCACTAATAAATGGTCCCATTGACTGGCCATTTTTCAGAAGTCTACTTGAAGAGTCGCTTGATCTCGGAGTCTCCTTGAAAACTCCTGAAGAGCTGGATGATAGTGTCCAGTTCTTTACTGTCACGATTCAGCAGTGTCTCTGGGAGGCAAACTTAAAATCTAACTGCACCCAGTTCACTACGTATTCACCTGAACCCATCCCCGATTCAATTAAAAACCTTATACGGGCAAAGCGTAAAGCTCGAGCCCTGTTTCACAAGTTCAGGCATCCCTCAGACCGTAAGAAGTTCAACCAGCTATCCCGTCTCGTAAAACAAAAACTAGGTGATTTACGAAATAAGGCATTTAATGCCTACCTGTCAAGCCTCTCAGTAGCAGACAAATCCCTCTAGACTGCAACTCGCAGAATTCTGAAACACCATGAACCTTCCACCCCCTTGCGTCGAGAAGATGGCTCCTGGGCCTCTTCCGACAAAAACAAGGCCCAAATGTTTGCTCAACATCTAAGAGAAACATTTACTCCTCATCCAGATCCTAACAGTTTGTTCAATAATGCAGAGGTTGTGGACTCAGTGGGCACACCATTACCAATGTCCTTGCCGATTAGGGCAGTAACACCATCTGAGGTCAAGTATATTATTAACCATCTGCCTAAACGCAAAGCACCCGGCTATGATTTAATCACCGGATTAATCCTTAGAAACCTACCTCAAAAAGCAATCATTTTCCTGACATACCTCTATAATAGTGTCCTTCGAACCACCCACTTTCCACTTCTCTGGAAATTCTCTGAAATAATCCTGTTTCCCAAACCCGGTAAACCTGCTCACAATACATCATCCTATCGACCAATCAGCCTTCTTCCTTTAATGTCCAAGGTATTTGAGAAAGTTCTTCTAAAACGAATGATGCCTATCATAAATTCCTCAAATATCCTTCCCAATCATCAGTTTGGCTTCCGTTCCCAGCATTCTACCGTCCAGCAGGTGTTTCGCGTTGTAGACTACATTTCCTCTTCCCTTGAGCGAAAAGAATTCTGTCCTGGTGCATTCTTGGACGTCACTCAAGCATTTGACCGAGTATGGCATTCTGGACTATTATATAAGCTCAAGTCCATATTCCCAAGTACCATATATCTAATCCTTAAATCTTATCTCTCTAACCGATTCTTTAGGGTCCGGCAAGGATCAGATTACTCCGAACACTTCCCTGTGAAAGCGGGCGTTCCACAGGGCAGTGTGCTTGGACCTATCCTTTTCACCCTTTACACTGCGGACATCCCCACCCATCCTAATACCCTACTGGCCCTATTTGCAGATGACAAAGCGATCCTCACTTCCCATCCTGATCCTAAAACCGCTTCCAATATTCTACAAAACCACCTAGATGCCATTCAGCACTGGTGTAGCAAATGGAGAATTAAGATAAATGAGTCCAAATGCGTACAGGTAAATTTTCAACTAAGAAAAGATTCCCCCTCTAATGTCACATTTAATAGTATACCTATACCCCTCCTTGATTCAGTCCGTTACCTTGGGTTCCACCTTGACTCACGACTTAATTGGAGCCAACATATAAAAATCAAACGACAAGAACTCAACAGGCGCTACGGACTCTTATACAGACTAATAAACAGGCGTTCAAAGCTCACAACAGAGAATAAACTGACTCTATATAAAACACTAATACGACCGATCTGGACATACGGTGCAGAACTCTGGGGTGCCGCTAAGCCTTCCAACATCCAACGTATTCAATCCTTCCAATCCAAAATCCTAAGAGTTATTGCAAATGCTCCATACTACGTCTCGAACTCTACCCTACATCAAGATTATAATATCCCATTCGTCCAAGACTTCATCTCCACTCGCTTCACGCTCCTCCACTCTAAACTCCAATTTCACCCTAATCCATATGCCCAGTCCCTGTTATCGGACTCCAACCCCTATGATCCACCCCGACGACTAAAACGAAGATGGCCCCGAGATCTCCTGGGGATATAATCTGTAAATAATTTGAGAGTGGTGTCATTGGTCACCTTCTCTCCTCATGTGATTGATATTATATGTCATTTTTCTTTCTTTCTCTAATTCATTGTGGTGATCAAATTACAAAATGTTTTAATTTAACAGAATGTATTAAATACATAAAAGTTAAAAAAAAAAAAAAACATCTGAATTTTTCTTTTAAAAAAAAGAAAAAAGTTATGTAATTATTGTTAACAATAATGTAATTATTGTTTTCATATTGAACATAGCTAAAAAAAGTACTTACCATTCTCCTTTCCACTTTTTTTCGCAAACCTTGGCTAAAAGCAATATGTTGTTTTTATAAAAACCGTCTGTGAACAGTTGACTTCTAACAAAGTAGTAATCAGGAAATGACATCTGAGAAATCTCACCCCGCTCACTGTGAAAAACAAATAATCATGTTGTAGATTTTAACTGGTATTAGGAAGTCGGTATTATAAAAGTGGCTTACCTTATAATCCAGAAATGTTGCTAAGGGGTACCAAGGTAAAAAATGGTATCAGCAGATTAAAGGATGTGCCTTAACATACTACCCTGTAGAACTCCCCTTTTCACTTGCCAATACCCCGTATAATAATAATAATAAAGATATTCACATTATTCTATTCCTTTAATTTTCACTAACAGTCGTCTGATTTAAACCAGAAGCTATTCATTCAGCGATTTGTTTTTAAACTTTCTGATAGCATTTTAGTACAATTCGTTGAAGAATTCTAATTTAATTTCCGCTTTGTAATTAATAAAGTAAGAAAGCCCGCTCAAATAAAGTTTTCTCTTAAACGATTTACTCCTGAAAATGGTATAATAGAATTTAATTTATTACTCATGAATTTTTTACCTTTCTTAACTCGATCTATTTTACACGATTCCCTCTCATTAATTGTTTGAAATTTACGTGGGATAAAATACCACAACCAAATTAAATATTTATAAAGAAAAAATTAAATAAAGTAAATTACGAGAGTCGACAAAATGTATGACAATGTCAGCTCCCTTGAGTACAAGACGAAGTTCTCGCCTTTCTCGTGGGTTAGACTCTTGCTAGTGTAGAGGGAATTGAATAAGACAACTAGCTCGTCCTGGTAGTATAACTGGAAAGTACACCGGCCCGGATAGCAGGAGATCCAGGTTCGATTCCTGGCTGGGACAGATAGTTTTTTATATTCTATTCCCTCTCATTAATTGACTGGAATATTTAGTTTCTGTATTTAAAATAATAGGAAAATTATAATGCGTAATAGGAAACATGTGACTTATATGAAGTAGGCAAAGAATCTATTTTATATATTTTATATGCATCTCTGTAGCAACGTAAATAGACAAATTTATCTGAAAATTTGCTAAAATTTTGCAGTAATGAAATTAAAATTTGAAAAATGACATATGATAATTTCCTCTTGACTACAACAGCTATACTATTACGTTATAGAATATACAAATACAAGACAGTGTGTAACTTACAGCAGTACTGCCGTTGCAGCGTGATACTTCGCTAAAGACCGCAGGACGAGATTGGCACCGTCAAAGTCCAAACCTTTCGTCCGGTCAATGAGTTTGTAGCCTTCGGCCTGCAGAAATAAAACATGTGTTATGACCTTGTCGAACGAGGACCTGTCATGGAGGGCTCACAACAAAACAAATCACTGTTACCATACTTCGAGATAACTATCTCCCTTTCCGACTCAAAGTCAAATCTATGAGTATTTGCAAAATGGCGTCAAAGAATGCATTGTTTCAAGAGACACCTCATAATTTCGTTTGATGCGTTAAGATGAAACAAAAAGTTTGTTTTTCAATTTATCAGCAGTTCTTGAAAATACAGTAACAACTTACTCCCTAAATTTGATATCAAAACCAGAAATAAATTATTAAGGCTTACAATTTATTCAAATTAGTATTTAAAAACTCAGTCTACTGAGTGGAATTACTTTTAGCCGAAAATAAATATGTTAAAACAAAACATAAATGGTATTTAAATATTCACATAGATTGTTTACAAAGCATATTTGCATTTTGCTAATTCTACTCACAAAGATTTTTAAAATATAAAAATAAATGAATGCAGAAATTTATAATCGAAATTGGCATTTAAGCAAGGCAACAGATTTCTAAAATAAACCCGTCTATACCAAACTCCAACTCCAGTTTTCTCAAAATATTAAAATACTTACTTATCTATCGCTTGTGTCCACTTGTCCCTTCAATTTCTACAACAAAATAATTATTTACAGTAGTAGGTTTTAGTTATATCTTACAGAAAGGTCGCTCAGAAGTAGGCCACTACATCCACTTCTTACGCCGTAAAATTCTGGCCAAAGAGTTTCACCGGCATTATAAAACTTGATGAGTTTTTCGACGTTTGGTAGAACTTCGCAATATATCTGCAATCAAGCAATTAAATTTCTCGAATTAGATTAATTTTGAAGTGTATATTATTCACTTCTTCTTGAGTTGGACATATTTTAATTCTTCAGATTCAATAATACTAAACATTATAGATATGTTGTACTAGTTTTCTTTAACAATATAATGTTATTTAGAGAGCAGAATGTATCCAAGAATAAATTGTTGAGGGAATATTAAGTGCCTGAACACTCATATTTGTGTTTCAAATAAAAATGTTAGACAAGTGGATTTATCCCATTTGTTAATAGATAGTTTTTAAATGTAGCAATAAATATTATAAAACAAATATGCATTTAAAAATGCATAGAATGATTCGATTAAATTTGGTGTCTATTTAAATCGTATAGAAATATTTCTCATTTACAAAGTGCAAAAAAATCACACACACACACATACACACACACACACATACACACACACACATATATATATATGCACTCTCTATCCCACCTGTTCTTGATTACTCTCTCTCTTTCTCTCTCTCTCTATATATATATATACTAGATACAGAAAAAATAAACATGATTTTTTATTAATTTATTTCTTTTTTAAAAAATTAAATTTAAACTAGAGTTGCAAAACAATGGCAGAATAGAAATCAGGTAGGAAAAGAGAATTGTGTTACGCAGCATACAAGTATTGAATTAAAGGAATGATGCTAATATAAGTAATGAGATGACTATGATGGCAACTTGTTAAATGTTAATCCAAGTGTTTAATAAAACCGGAACGGCTCATTTAACAAAAAGTTGCAAGAAGAAATTTAATAGTGTATCATAGTAATAATAGAGTACCTTAGTAATATAAATCAATTGAAAATGTATTAAGAACATACTTCTTGACTTGTAAATGTAGCAGTAATGTTAAAAATAAAATAATGTTGATAAATGTAATAAAGAAGTAAATATTAAATAAACTGTAACTATTAAAGTTTAAATAAACAGTTGTAAAAATAAGTAAATTCATAACTTGAAACAAAAAATAAAATTAATAACTATAAAGAATAATAAACCTGTTATTATTAAGTGCTAGGTTTCCAATAATAGAATTAAAAACTTATGCAAATATACATTGGATTTATCTGCCAAATATTACAACTATAAGGCCTGTGAGATTTTTTTTTTCCTCTCGTGTTTATGNTCTTAATTTTTGTCTGCCACTCAGCTGATTTCATGCCATCCAACTCTTCCAACAATTTAAAAAAGAATATATTTGGCTTTAATAATTTAAAATTTGCGGAAATTACAGAGTGTACGTATACAGAGTATATATATATATATATATATATTCTCTTAAACGGACTCTGTTTTTAGTTTTTTCTGTGTATTATAACCATTTGATATTTTTCATGAGTAGCGTCATGATTCCAATGCAGATGGCGTTATTTTTCTACGGTATATCTGCAGAAAAGAAAGAAAAATAAATTTCATTCTGTGACATAAGTCCCATTGAATAACAAAGAGGTCACAGCTGGCAGTATAGCTGATTCTGACCTAGTTGCAACAATAAGAATAAAAAGTACAATTAATCAATAGACTAATTATATAAAATATTTTGACCAGAATATGACAATATTTACAACTTGTTTTACAAGTACGGAAATAGAAGAAAAAAGTAATAAAAAAAAATTTATAAAAAATAGTTCCAGAAATATAAAATAAGTGCTACACGAGAAAAAACAATAAAATCATAACTAAAAAATAACAATTGCCTAAGATAAAAAATAATTATTTAGTTTAGCAGTTCCTCACACCCAAACGTACAGAGCGGAGATGCGGAAGTAGATTCGGGGGATGCGAGCAACGAGGAGCAACCAATATTTAGGGGATCGAGTTCCAGATCCTGGAGGATCTGATAAGGAAGGCACGACTGAATGCAGCGGATTTGTAAGGGGGAAGATAAAGGTCGGAAAGTCTAGAAGGATGCGAGCAAGGAGGAGCAACCAATATTTAGGGGGATCTAGTTCCAGATCCTGGAGGATCTGATGAGGAAGGAGCGACTAAATGTAGCGTATTAGTAAGGGGGAAGATAAAGGTCGGAAAGTCGAGAATGATGCGAGCAAGGAGGAGCAACCAATATTTAGGGGGTTCTAGTTCCAGATCCTGGAGGATCTGATGAGGAAGGAGCGACTAAATGGAGCGGATTTGTAAGGGGGAAGATAAAGGTCGGAAAGCCGAGAAGTATGCGAGCAAGGAGGAGCAACCAATATTTAGAGGGATCGAGTTCCAGCTCTTTGAGGATCTGGTGAGGAAGGAGTGACTAAATGTAGCGGATTTGTAAGGGGGAAGATAAAGGTCGGAAAGTCGAGAAGGATGCGAGCAAGGAGGAGCAATCAATATTTAGGGGGATCTAGTTCCAGATCCTGGAGGATCTGATGAGGAAGGAGAGACTAAATGCAGCGGATTTGTTAGGGGGAAGATAAAGGTCGGAAAGTCGAGAAGGATGCGAGCAAGGAGGAGTAACCAATATTTAGGGGGATCGAGTTCCAGATCTTGGAGGATCTGATGAAGAAGGAGCGACTAAATGCAGCGGATTTGTAAGGGGGAAGATAAAGGTCGGAAAGTCGAGAAGGATGCAAGCAAGGAGGAGTAACCAATATTTAGGGGGATCTAGTTCCAGATCTTGGAGGATCTGATGAGGAAGGAACGACTGAATGCAGCGTATTTGTAAGAGTTCCCACCTTGGACTCTTGGCGAAAGAACCCCGACTGACTGACGAAGTCTCTGTGTTGATCGGTTGCCGGGGCGCTTTTGAAGATAAGCGCCTTTTCCTCAAGCTCCCCCTGGCCATTGACCACCTTCATCTTCAGTCTGTACATGGTGCTCCCGTAGTTCTCGCCGCGCTTAACGGCGGGCTGCGACTCGATGGAGATCACCTTGGCTGTGCATCTTCTCCGGTCTGCCTCGACCAGAGCGAATTTCACCCACTCTTCACACGAGATATCCATCCTCCGCTCTTTCTGAAATAAGTTTATTAGTGTAATAACTTACATTATTCGAACAAAAACAATTTTTGCAAAATTAGCACAAAAAAGTATTGGGGAATTAGGGGGAAAGTTACCAATTATTAACACTTGACTGGCTAGTTATTTGTAATTTTGCAAATAAGCAGCGAAAATTGGCTTGGAAATTAAAGATGAATAATCCGATCGTTGGGGTTAAAAATAAAATAAACGTGTCGAATACAAAAAAAAGAACATTTTATTTTAGTCTGTTTAGATCAAATTGTGTTTACAAAATGGATTCGTTGTTTCTTGTTTTTTTTTTTTCATTATCCCAATCTTTTTACATCAGTCTTATACCAAATATCACCCAACGTTTTTTAAGACTAGCTGATAAAAAACTGGAAACTCGTTGTCGTAATATGTAGTAGATATGGGATTTCAAATTTATTTATTTATTTTTTTTTTTGAAAAAGACGTCTCCTCTCGTCTTCATAAGAGGTAGGTGTGGTTAATTATTTTCTGCATGCTGAATTTTTCTACGTAGTTTACCACATTCATACTTTTGATATCACATTACATTTAATTATGGCAATTCTATATTTAAGGTTTTAAATCATTTATTTTTTATTTTGATTTTTTTTTTCATTTTTATTCTTATGGAATTGTATTTCAACAGCCCTGAAGATGGCTTACAATGTAAGCCGAGAATTTGGCAGATAATTTTTAAAAAATACACTTTTTTAAA
>KZ809860.1:32126-45245 GCA_000696205.2 Oncopeltus fasciatus
TATATATATATATATAGTGCGGTTTTCACTATTTTATATAGAAATTATTGTACGCAAACAGAAAGTCGATAAAGATAGTAGCTAAACTCTCGTTGGAGGAATTCTGGAGGAATTTAGCTCTCAAGGATCTTATCAAGGCAGAATATTAAAGATTTTTTCACTGTTTTAGCCGATCCTGCTAAGCAGAAGCTGAATCGAAAAGTAATTATAATCCTTAATGTTTACTAGAACCAGGATAAAATTAGAGTCCCGGTTGCATAGTTTATGAATTCATTTTCATTCTTCTTTTTTTTTTTTTCTAATTTCATTCTACTAAGAATATTATGTAAAATTAAGAAGAATGATACGAGTTGGGGCAAATATTATAATAACTCTAAAATGAAAGAAAAGTATTAACACTTTTGTAAAAAAAAAAAATCTTTGTTATAGAAAACGACCTAAAACAGTAAAATTAAGTGAAACCTAGCAATAAGGATGAATGGACAAATATGCAAAAAAAAGAAAGCCATTAAAAAGTGTATTATAGTTTTCAAAACGTAGAATTATAATTCAAATAGATGATTTTTGAGAGATTATTGGTAGAGAATTTTTTCGGGAGTTTGGTCAAAGTTGATCCAAAAAATACAAATTTAAAAAATGTGTATTTTTTTGTTATCTGCTGAAATTTTGGGTCAATCATAAACATTTGATCCCGGTGGGAAAACGTCCCATTTCCCCCTATGATAGCTCTTCAGATGGCTTAAAATGTAAGCCAAAACGTCGGCAGATAATAAAAAAATGCAAGTTTTTTTTTTAAATTGTATTCCTTGGATCAACAATTACCTAACCCCAACCAAAATTATCTACCAATAAATCTCTACCAAGTAGTAGTACAATGTTAAAAAATGTCCCCTATGCAGGAGCAGCTTAACTTAAGATTTATGGAAATAAATAAGGGTAAATGTTAAAATTTAATTTACAATACAGTTAGAATAGTGAGTATAAAAATTATGACAATTAAACCTGGCTCTAGACTAGCCGGGAAGGAGGAGTGGGGAAAGCACTAACCCATTGTAGATAAATTCTTCTTACACTCATCGTAAATTCCTTCCTTAATTAACGTTTTCCCTATAGAATGTAATAGTCTATAAAAAGCCAGACAATTTTATTTTACATCTATTATGTTCTATAAAGGTTTTAGCAACAGGAATAACAATATGGTAATATAGCCCCAAATATTACAAGTTACAAGTTTATTTATATATATATAATTTAGAAATGTAACACTCGTGGCTGCAATATATAGTTATCAAGAAAAGGTGGGATATAGAGTACTGTGAATACACAAAAAGAGAAAATCACAATGAGTATAATTTTCGGGGATTTCTCGTCCTTCCAAAGTGAGAAGTGAAGAGAGACTCATCCCTTACTGATAATCGCCCTTTATCAGTAAGGGATGAATCTCTCTTCACTTCTCACTTTGGAAGGGCAAGAAATCCCCGAAAATTATACTCATTGTGATTTTTTCAACCTGCGTGCTCACTAAAGTTTTTATCCAACATATTCAACATTAGTGAAAATCTTTTGGAATTTTTCCAACGACCCATTATGGACATTCTGCTAATAGTCAAGGAAAATCAACAAGTACATACGAGTCCCATGTCTTCATTTATTTGATTTATTTATAATAATTATCATCAGAAAACACAATACTCTTATAAATGAATTTATATTTAGAAAGCCGTAGCTTTAGTAGTGGAATTTACATGACTTTTGCATCTATTACGAAATCATATAAAAATGTATGAATATTAATTTTTAGCATATTACTATAAATTATCGTTTAGTATTTTTCTTAGGGGAGAGATTTTCTTAGGTTCTTTTTTTCCCGGCTACAGAACCAAACTTGATGCAGTATACGTTTAATCGTTATTTAATTGTTTTGCATAAAGAAATGTAATTAATATGAAACTTAAAATCATTTCTTTATGCACTAACATCTTAAAATTTCTTTAAATTTATCTGAAATATACACAGAAAATCTGATAATTTGTTGGTGTTACAGACATATCTATTATTTGTTCCACGGTCAATCTATTATAAACAACTTTAATTCTTCAACACTAGAAAATATAAAATAAGATATACACTTCCTTTTAGTTATTATTTTTAGTGTAGGAAAATAATAGTTTACCACTTAATGTTAATAATTTTCTATTATTAAAAATATTAAGCATGTTTACTTACATTAATGTAAGAAACAGTTGAGGCTAGAGGTAATGTCTTGCTATGAACGATAGGATTTGTTTTGACAGCAGAAAAAACTGACTAAGTGATGAGGAAATTCGTCACTGCCACACAGTCGCACGCGTTTCTTACAGGCGCTTCGTAGAGCGCTGGTTGAAGAGTACTGCAGCGCACAGTTGAGACTGATGCGATGGGCGCTGTCGCCTCCTCGGCATTGAGCCACAAGTGGTTACGTAACAAAGCACAGTTTAGCTCTTACGCCCTCTACACTCGGAGATACGAGGTCGCACCATCAGCTACGAGCTGTAGCTTGCATTCCGACCAGAGGAAAAATAGTAAATCAGTTGATGCTTTCATCGAACAATGCTTTTATTTTTAAGCAGATTTCTCTAAAGAAAATCAATTGATGCTGATATCACGGAAATGTGTGAGTTTTAATTCTATGCTACATTTGAAAGGCAAGAAATAGTAAACAATTAATGAGAGGGAATAAAATAAAAAAATCTATCTGTCCCAGCCAGGAATCGAACCTGGATCTCTTGCTATCCGAGCCGGCGTGCTTAACCGTTGCACCACTAGGACGAGTTAGATATTCTATTAAATTCCCACTACAATAGCGAGAGCCTAACCCATGTGAAAAACGAAAACATCGTCTTAAACTTGAAGGAGCTGACATTGTGAAGCTATTTGTCGACTCTCGTCATTTACTTTTTTTTTTTTAATTCTATTCCCTCTCATTAATTGTTTTAAATTTACGTGGGATAATAAACCACAACCAAATAAATATTTATAAAGAAAAATNTTACATTAATGTAAGAAACAGTTGAGGCTAGAGGTAATGTCTTGCTATGAACGATAGGATTTGTTTTGACAGCAGAAAAAACTGACTAAGTGATGAGGAAATTCGTCACTGCCACACAGTCGCACGCGTTTCTTACAGGCGCTTCGTAGAGCGCTAGTTGAAGAGTACTGCAGTGCACAGTTGAGACTGATGCGATGGGCGCTGTCGCCTCCTCGGCATTGAGCCACAAGTGGTTACGTAACGAAGCACATTTTAGCTCTTACGCCCTCTACACTCGGAGATACGAGGTCGCATCATCAGCTACGAGCTGTAGCTTGCATTCCGACCAGAGGAAAAATAGTAAATCAGTGGATGCTTTCATCGAACAATGTTTTTATTTTAATCAATTGATGCTGATACCATGGGAATGTGTGAGTTTTAATTCTATGCTACATTTGAAAGGCAAGAAATAGTAAACAATTAATGAGAAGGAATAGAATAAAAAAATCTATCTGTCCCAGCCAGTACTCGAACCTGGATCTCTTGCTATCCGGGCCGGCGTGCTTAACCATTGCACCACCAGGACGAGCTAGATATCCCATTAAATTCCCACTACAATAGCGAGAGCCTAACCCACGTGAAAAACGAGAACATCGACTTAAACTTGAAGGAGCTGACATTGTGAAGCTATTTGTCGACTCTCGGCATTTACTTTTTTTTATTTTATTCTATTCCCTCTCATTAATTGTTTAAAATTTACGTTGGATAATAAACCACAACCAAATAAATATTTATAAAGAAAAATATAAAACAAAAGTAAATGACGAGAGTCGACCAATAGCTTGACATAGTTGAAAAGTGTGATAATAATAGTGAGCTAATAATAGCATGTTGTTTGATGTATTTGCTATTCTTAATATGAAATCAGTAATAAAGTAAAATTACGTAAAAAAAATTAATTAATATAAAAATTCATTTGTGGGTATAAATGTGTTAGAATTAGAGGGGGGGAAAGGCTATAATTAAATTAAACGTTGAATTTTTCAACAAGAATTTGAAGACTTTTATAAGTAATGACAATTATTATATTGTTATAGGGTGAAAGGAGATTGGATAAAATGAACTGGCTGTAGGATACTGGAGATAATTTGATGGATTGAAATCATTTATATCTGTAATTTATGGGCTGCTAGTGAAAGTGGCAATATCATAGAGTTACATGAATAATATAAAACATTACTGGAGTGTGCATGCTCAAGTACCCTAGTGCAAAGTATTCTTTCTTCATATCATTTCTTGAGCATCATCCTGCAACGAGCCAACTCCATCTCAGCTTCATGGACTCGATCTCATGACTTGCAATTTATTACCCCTTGGTCGTAGACATGAAAAAGTTGGCAAAAAAACTGTAACAAAAAAAAAAAAAAATTAAATAAAAAAGTGTGGGAAAGTCACGGCCAGACCACATCACGTGCCGGCTAATTATATGGAAGAAAAAATTGCATGCCTTCCACCTATGTGAGGCCAAGCTAATTCATAAGAAATGTTAAAAAAAATGAATGTACAGAGAAATAATAATACACATTACATAGAAATTTAAAAAAAAAATGTAGTATTATAACTTAACGCAAGGATATAATTTTCCATCATTCTTAACTTAAAAGAATACTTAAACAAATGACATATATACGTCCTCTGATTCAGGATGAGAGACTGCTCATGTCAGAGTTTTGTAGGAGAAAATAAAAACATTGAGCACATGAATGAGTCCGACTCGACTGCGTTGGGTGGTATAATTTAAGTGACAGCTATTGGACCAATATTGATTTTACCGTTCGAGAAGAATTACAAGGCCTTCTGGTTATTTTTTTTTTTTTTTTTTAAATTCGCTTTTTCCAACTTTCAGAAAATGGATATGTTCCATTAGCCATCATGATCATGTGAATGTTATGTGACCTAATCGAATTACAGACGAAGAAAAATAATTTGGAGCATTCCATCCAATCGAGGAAAGGAGAGTTCATATTTAGAAATACACTGGGGAACAATTTGAAACTCAATTTCTGTTCAGTTAGTGCGAAAACAGCCCCGATTCGTTTTGTTATATATGTGGCAGTTTTACCATTCCCAGTCAAAGGACAAACATCAGTGCATTTGTCAGACAAACATATTTTGCCAATTTTACAGTAAAACTTGGTGATCAAGATAAAGCATGGGCACCTCATAAAGTGTGTAAGCAGTGTGTTGAGGGTTTACGGATGTGGACCAAGGGAATACGTGCTAAGCTTCCGTTTGGTATAGCTATGATTTGGCGTGAGCCCAAAGATCATTCAAGTGATTGTTACTTTTGTATAGTGAAAACATCGGGATATAACACGAAAAGCAAATGTAAAATAGAGTATCCTAGTTTACCGTCAGCTATACGCCCAGTACCACATTCAGCCGAAGTCTCCGTCCCAGTTTTCAATGAATTTCCCTCTTTAGAAGAAGGGGAATACGGAAATGGTGCAGATGAAAGCGACACTAGCGATGAGGGTATTGAAGCAAGGTATCATGGTAGATGTGACGTACATATTTTGGCTGACTATTGTTGGAGCATCAAGAGCGAATGTAAACAAACAAAACACTCCAGTAAAAGCTACAAACGCAAATTGTTATCTTAATTTTTATTTACTGCTCATTAATTAAGCATTGTATTTTTTTAACTCGATTTAACTGACATTAAATGTTTTTTAAATTGTATATTTGGTACGTTTTTACTTTATGTTCTTTTAAATGCATGAAATTTGGATGAGTATATCCTGTAGTTTAAAAAGTTTATGTGATAGACAAAATCTGAAGTTATTTTCAGATTCAGCCGCCAAGAATTAGTAAAAAAACAGTTTCAGATCTAACTTAACAAAAAATGTGTTCCCCAGTGTTATCTAGTGTAAGAAAATTGAAATTTTCAGAATCAACTTTCAGAGAACGAAAATTAGGAAGGAACTCGATTTTGGCTTGAGTTGTCTTCAGTTAATTGATTCCTGAATAAATTTTTGAACATTTGAATGACGGATTTAACCTTTTCTTCGGACAGTCCTCAGAAGTGAGACCCTAATGTCAGGTGTCCTTCATTAAAATTAAGTAAAGTGTATGTAAGACGAAAAATTGGAAAGTTAAGCTTTAACATCACAAATGTAACTTGGTAGCAACGGGTCTGAATTAATAAGAAGAGCTTTCTATCTTAAGGCTAATCCTCTTCTTACAAGAAGCTTACGCCATAGATATTTTCCTTCTGACCTCTTTTGTCAAAAAGTCATCTCCGCACATATCTCATCTATGTAGCTCAATTCCAAGATTCGGCTTGGAGCTAAAGGGGTAGTTTATCTGTACAAATTAAAAAAATCTCATACACAATGAAATATAAGTATTGGCGGAACACATTCTCGTCTGTACTTTACTTAAAGTCAACTGGATCCTTAAGTGTTCTTGTTGAATGCATTCTATGACTTGTATTATTTCATTTGAAGAATTACGCAATAATATTTGCTGAAACTTGAGGTCTTTCTCATGAATAAGGGTTTTACATAATAATATGAAAATACATAATACATAATACATAATAATATCCGCTTGTAGGTGTACAGCTTAAATAGTATTTAAAGCTGTACCTTAAAGATACCTAACTGAGTACATACTCCTGTAACTTGGGGCACTAAAGTTGAGTCTTCCATTCAGGCGGTAGAGCGAGAGCAAGAGAGTCAGGATCCAAAAACGACTCTGTTCTATTTTCTAGTCTTATGAAGGTTCTATAAATATATGTATCGAGTGGGTCGAAATGTAAATAGTATTTATTAGATTTTTTTTTTGTTGGGGTTCCTTCAAGGTAGATCCGGAAAAAAAATACAAATTAAAAAAATGTGTATTTTTCAAATTATCTGTCAACGTTTCGGCATACATTGTAAGCCCTGATGGCTATCATAAAGGCGAGAGGGGACGTCGTGTCCCTAAGATCACATTTTCATGACACAATTTTCAGTCATGTAAATATGATCTTGGGGACACGATGTCCTCTCTTGCCTTCATGATAGCCCTGAAGATGGCTTACAATATAAGCCAAAACGTTGGCAGATAATTAAATAATACACATTTTTTTTAAATTGTATTTTTTTTTTGAACTACCTTGACCGAACCCGTACAAAAAAAAACAACATCAAAATAACTTAAACAAAACTTTAAGTTTGCCTATACAGTATGAACATCTCACTTTTTATTTTAAAAATGCATTCGAACTTTCCTTCTTTTACTTTTAAGAACATTTGGCTTGTCTGTTGAAGACTCGATTGTTCCTAACTCATGTATTTGGAGTTTTAAAAAGAAATTAAAATTTACTCCAATTATCCACTACAAGGATGAATGGAAAAATGTACCATTAAGGATTAACATGCAGAAATTAAGTTGGGGTTATATGTGGCTCATTAAGTGGAAAGAATTGGTAAACCTAGAATAAAGATAACCTTCATACTTACCTGAACCGAATTGAACACTTTGATGCCTTCTTGGCAAGATATCCTTAGGGTACCTGAAACTCCAAGAAGCTAACATCCACAGGCTTGTCTGGACTGAAACTAAACTTGGAGCAATGATCGGATCAGATCCCCGGGTCTTAAAATGCATCGATCCTGGATCCTACGTCGTAGATTTTACATCAAGTAGACAGTCTGACTATAGTCAGATTCCGATATACTGGTTTGTATGTGAGCATACATATATATTAGGGGAAAGGGGTGTGCTATAAAAAGACGAGGTAAATATTTAGCCTCCCCATAGTTATATACTTGCATTTTTGTATGAAAAGGCTTCAAACGAAATAGTTTTCAATTATTCCCTATTATGTCTATCGTTTTGTTATTATGCATAGACAAACATTCATGTTTATTAAACAATTAATGAGAGGGAATAGATAAAAAATCTATCTGTCACATCCAGGAAACGAACCTGGATCTCCTGCTATCCGGGCCGGTGCATTTACCAGTTATGCTACCAAGACGCGCTAGATATCTCATTAAATTCCCTCTACACTAGCGAGAGCCTAACCCACGAGAAATAGCATGACAATGTCAGCTCCTTCGAGTTTAAGACGAAGTTCTCGTCTTTCTCGTGGGTTAGGCTCTCGCTAGTGTAGAGGGAATTTAATGAGATATTTAGCACGTCCTGGTAGTATAACTGGTATGTGCACCGGCCCAGATAGCAGGAGATCCAGGTTCGATTCCTGGCTGGGACAGATAGATTTTTTTATTCTATTCCCTCTCATTAATTGTTTAANGCTGGGACAGATAGATTTTTTTTATTCTATTCCCTCTTATTAATTGTTTAAAATTTACGTGGGATAAAAAAACACAACCAAATAAAATATTTATTCATGTTTATTATTGAGCTAAATATGGTCAATAATAAAAGAGGATTTCATCTGCTGAAGCTTTGTTTTTTGTTTTTGTTTTATCGTGTGCCACTAATGTGATTATCGAACAATCAAATTTAAACACACTTTTTTCAATGATTAAATAATTATTTTTTATAATTTTTGTTATTTCATTACTAAAAAAAAAAAGAAGCTAAGTCTGTATTGAACAAAATTGGGCCAATAGGAAAGGGGCTTAAATCGTCCTGAGAGTACATAAACAAATATACATTACCTGCATTGGAGATATTATTCAGGGTTATGGCCAGGATCAAAAAAATGAAATACTCCAAAATTGTGGAGGTAATTATTTTATTATTGCTTTAACAAATATGGAGTATTTTATTTTTCTAATTCTGGCCGAAACCCTGACTAATTTCTCAAACCGAAACTCTTCTAATTTCTAACCCTGACGGCCAACCAACCTCCAACCGTGACATACATTACGTAGGTTTTTGAGGAATCTACTGGGTTTCTTTTTAGTTCCAAAAGTAAACGATAAGTAGTTTTCAGATGTTATTTGAGTTTATTAGGCCCTTATTGAATAATTTAGGCTAGTTATGAAATTAAAATTTTTTCGTTACAGACCTGATTAAGCCTCACATTTCCTCTCATGCGAATCATTACAGGATTAATAGAATGATCAGTCAAACTTAAAAGTTACATTTCTTTGTGGCAATTCGCTAAAAGCTACAAAAATTACTGAAATATTGACCAATAAATAGACATATTATTGTTCCCTTATTGCATAGTAGAAATGCCTCTACACTAATATTCCGGAAAGGCCCCCCACCACTTCCAAACTGAAAATATGCTAGGGCTCCCCCCCTCCCCCCACCCCAAGTTCTGTATCCTCTTATACGTTCCTCTGGGAAGAAGAGAGTGGATTCCGAAGGAAATATACTATTCCGACATTATATGGTAATGAGAATTCCAGAGATGGCTCATAGGTTTGATAGAATTCCTCTCTCCAGCTAGTCTCGATAAGCAATGGCGATAAGTCTCATTCACTTCCGCAATGGCTTACCACTCTTGGTAATTGTACCAAAGTGCGAATCGATATAGGGATGCCAAACTTCCAGATCTACCGCGGTGTGATACTGCTTTTTTTTCGAAGCTAGTTCGACCTTTCCCATCTAGAAATTGAAACTGAATATGGAGGTAAATTTGATGACCGCCAAGATTTATGATGAGAGGATTATCAGGAATCCAGCCTTGGTAGTTGTAGATCTACTATCTTCTTATCTTACCTTCTACCTCCTTATTCTTCAACTACCAAGACCGAATTCCTGATAATCCTTTATTCACAAATCTGGATATTTTGTATTTATTTAATGATACCCATTTTTATTCTCAAACGACCAGAATATACTAGATAACTAATACCTGATATTTTAAGCCGTATTGTATGGAATTATAAACATTTTAATTATTTAAGTATATCATAAATTATTTTGAGTTATGTAAAAGATGTTTACCGTTTCTTTTTCCGGGTTGGACCGTGGCAAGTTGTTGGTAGTTGCCGAGCTTTNTTGGTTGGATCCTCTTGTCGATTAGCGCTGGTTTCCAGTTTTTGATGAGTCTGTATCCGTCTTCCCTGTTGATATTTCTCGGATTCTTGGTTATTTCGATGCCTTCTCTGGTGGTCCGTCGATAGTAGTTTCCCGGGCCAGTATTGAAGCGTCTTCGAATTTTATGTGTTGGCTGGTGTTGGCGAACTGTTCTGCTAGAGCTGACCTCTCCATGCGTCCGTGTTTGATGTCTGCGATGTGTTCTTTGAGGAGTGTGTCTATCGTCCTTCCGGTTTCACCGATGTAAGAAGTTCCGCAGGAGCAGGGAATCTTGTAAATTTCTGGAGTCCGGAGTCCAAGTTTATCCTTAGGTTTTGGAAGGATGTCTGTTATTTTTCTGTCCGTGCTGAACGTTGTTCTTATCTTGTGATTTTTTAGTATTAGGGCGATCTTCTCTGTTGTCCCTTTGACGTAGGGGATGGTTAATTGTCTTCGGAATTCTTTGGCTTCTCGTAAAAAATTATAAAATTTTTAATAAATGTGTTATTTAAAAAGTTTTCTTAGTAATGAACTTTGCATTTTTCTCTTTTTGTATACGACAGCTAAAGGATGAATTTAAAAAAGAAGAACTAATTGCAGCCACTAGACAACAAAAAAATATTAAAATCTGTATTCAGCTAAACCTTGATTTCTAACTATTTAATTTCATCGCCTGACTTCTAAAAAATGTTTCTTTTGTCAAAAAACATACCTACGTTAAGGGTCATGGCTCTAAACTAAATATTACCCCCGCTTGATCGTAAAAACTTTTTCACATTATACTTCGCATTTTACAAGAACCTCCGCTCCTANTGGGCGAAGCCTGCCTTCCCATTGGTTGATACTGTGTTCTGGCGGCTGGTCTCTGGAGTAGTCAGGTAGCTGGTCACTGATTGGTTGGATCCTCTTGTCGATTAGCGCTGGTTTCCAGTTTTTGATGAGTCTGTATCCGTCTTCCCTGTTGATATTTCTCGGATTCTTGGTTATTTTGATGCCTTCTCTGGTGGTCCGTCGATAGTAGTTTCCCGGGCCAGTATTGAAGCGTCTTCGAATTTGATGTGTTGGCTGGTGTTGGCGAACTGTTCTGCTAGAGCAGACCTCTCCATGCGTCCGTGTTTGATGTCTGCGATGTGTTCTTTGAGGAGTGTGTCTATCGTCCTTCAGTTTTCACCGATGTAAGAAGTTCCGCAGGAGCAGGGAATCTTGTAAATTCCTGGAGTCCGAAGTCCAAGTTTATCCTTAGGTTTTGGAAGGATGTCTGTTATTTTTCTGTCCGTGCTGAACGTTGTTCTTATCTTGTGATTTTTGAGTATTCGGGCGATCTTCTCTGTTGTCCCTTTGACGTAGGGGATGGTTACTTGTCCTCGGAATTCTTCGGCTTCTCGTAAAAAAATATAAAATTTTTAATAAATGTGTTTATTTAAAACGTTTTCTGAGTAATGAACTTTGCATTTTTCTCTTTTTGTATACGACAGCTAAAGGATGAATTTCAAAAAGAAGAACTAATTGCAGCCACTAGACAACAAAAAAATATTAAAATCTGTATTCAGCTAAACCTTGATTTCTAACTATTTAATTTCATCGCCTAACTTCTAAAAAATATTTCTTTTGTCAAAAAACATACCTACCTTAAGGGTCATGGCTCTAAACTAAATATTACCCCCGCTTGATCGTAAAAACTTTTTCACATTATACTTCGCATTTTACAAGAACCTCCGCTCCTATTTTTTTATTTTTCTCAACAGCAAACTAGTTATTTTTGCATGCCTGTAAACAGTGCCTTCATTATTCTATTTAAGAAAAAAATCTAGAAAATTAAAGAAAAAAATTAAGAAAAATTGTGGAGGGCTTCCAGATTGTTAAATAGAGGTTTCAGGTTACAGCTCAATTCTAACTTGTCAATGTTGCTGTGTAACTGCTTAATTATTTATTATAGCAACAATAAAATTCTGTGATTGAAGTTTTATTTATTTATTTATTTTTTCTCGTATGGGGTTTTTTTAAGCAAAAAAAAAAAATTTACTCACTTATTTGTTTATTTTTATAATATAATAATTTGACTGACTTATTGCATTTGTAATATGGAAAATCGACTGTTTTCAGTCTTCATTAAAGTCTTTTATTTGCCATAAAAAAATCTGTAAACAGTAGATTGATTCAGTAAATTTTGTTGAGGTTAATAACATGCTGATGTATTTAATCAAATATTTCCCCTACTTATGAAGTTTTAATATAGTTTAATATTTTGTTACTCCTATCTACTAGGATTGGTGAGTAATTAAAGTTATATGTATCAAAATGGTAAACTTTTTTTTTTTACTTGCGAACATATTTGTGAGACATACGGCCCCAATTCCAATTGCTGGTGCCGAAGCCTAACTAAATATAAACTGAAGCGCTTGTTTCTAGGTAAAGGTTAACGCATGATCAAACTCAAGAAAAGATTCCATACTTTGGTCAGAGTTTAAGCTATGTTATTTTGGTTTTATTGTATATGGAATTCCCCGCTTTTAAAATATTTCTCATACATATCATGTTTATGTACAAGGCCATCGAAAATCAATGTTTCCAGATATATATAAAAGTTTTATAGGAGGAGATTTAGCAACGAGCTTTATTCTGCCACTGGATGAGCGGGTAGAAGTATCGACGGCAGAGCTTCCCGCGATATCTAGCGTTTTTTAGACGAACTAGTAGCTCACTGATACCTTTTATTTTGTAAGGCTTTAGTGTCTTCGAGAAAAAGGGGTTGTTATTTAATTATATCTAGTTAAAATTCTAAATCCATCAATTTTAAACAAAAGATGACCATTTTTTTCTTATTTTTGAAAATTAATTTTAATTATATATAAACGATATTCGTTTTTTAGAAATATTATTATTGCCAGCTGGTTTTTTAAAATATATTCAACTATATTTTTTGATCGATTGCGCATCTAAAATAAAAATTATTTTGAGCTTAATTTTAATGGTTCATTCTTCTTGAAATAGTTGTAAATATTAAAGGGGTGAATTTGTAAATAAGTGTATATCTATTTTATTAATTTTGAAAAAAAAAACAGTATTACAAACTGAATTTATTAAAAGTATTTATTTTCTCGATTTCTTATAATACTTTATTG
>KZ809861.1:29213-43320 GCA_000696205.2 Oncopeltus fasciatus
ATAACTAGCCTGTCCTTGTGGTGTAATGGTCAGCACGCGAGGCCCGGATAGCAAGAGATCCAGGTTCGATTCCTGGCGAGGACAGATAGTTTTTTATTTTCTGTTCCCTCTCATTAATTATTTGTAAATTTTCAAATATATTTTATATTTGATCTAAATTAAAGAGCAATATTTTCAAAGTTGTGAGCATTTAAAATGAGGAAAATTGTAAAATAATAGTGAGTAAACCATTTCAGATCATATAATTTTCATTTTTGTACAGCAAATGATCAATTATCAATGAATATATAGAAAATAAAGGAATCTAATCACTTCACATGACCACATCTCTTGAGATACAATACTTTGATATTATAGACAACAAAGATATTTAATAACACTCTTCATCAGAATAAATTGGATTCTGTAGAAAAGCCCTTTTAGTTTAGTGCCAATGAAATAAAGACTGGAACTCCCCCTGTTAGAGCACTAGGCCACGAAATGAAAAAAAACAACAAAAACTAAGTGTTTAAATTTACTATTTTCAATGGAAAAATACATAAATAACACTTAAATGTTTTATTTTATTTTCAATTCTAAATTAATAGATTGAAGTCTACAAGGTGGTGTGCTCGGGCCCATCCTTTACATTCTGTACACTGCCAATATCCCCACTTATTCTAACATACTCCTTGCAACCTTTGCGGATGACCAAGCAATCCTTTCTTCCGATGCCAACTCACTTACATCCAGAAAAATCTCCAATGGCATCTCAAGGACTTACAGCGATGGTGGTGCTGGGGATTAAGGTCATCGAAGGCAAATACTTTCATGTAAATTCACACTAAGGATTCTTCCTGTTTCTACAACCTGGCAGAATTTACTTCAATGATATCCCTATCCCAACTTCCAACTGGGTCAGGTACCTGGGCTTTCATCTTGACTCCCGACTAACATGGAACACACATACAAAAATTAAAAGGCAGGAATTAAACAGGAGATTTGGACAACTTTACAAGCTGCTAAGTCCCAAGTCAACTTTAACAGTGACTAACACAAGTCACCATCAATACGACATTACTGAGACCTACCTGAACACATGGAGTCGAACTGCAGGGAACGCTAAACAATCCAACCTCCAAAGAATCCAGTCCTTCCAATCCAAAATTCTCAGAATCACAGTCGTTGCACCCTATTATGTTGCAAACTCCTTACTCCACAACGACCTTGAAATCCCTTTTGCTAAAGACGTCATCAGAACCTGTTTTAATAAATTCCACTCTGACCTTTCCATGCATCCTAATCCTTTAGCCCAAACTCTATCCAGTATTACCCATCCTGAAAACCTAACACGTCACCTAAATATAAAATGGCCACGTGACCTCCTCATTGCCAAAACTTCATAAAATTTAAATAAAAAAACAAACCTGTAAATATTGTAAATAGTTATTTAGGAGTACTGTCATTGGGCAACTTCTCTATTAAGTGAAGTATAATCTGGTTTCACAAAATTTTAACAGAAAAGTTTGGCACATACAATAAATATTGCTGGCTAAAGAAATCCAAATATTTGTAAAATAGAAAATCAAAAAACAAATTAAGATTATTAATAACTAAAAAATGTAAAAATTACTTTGTATAAAATGCTCATTAATAAATAGTAGAAGGTATTAATGAGCATTTAATAAATGGTTGTCAACTGCCTTTTGATTGAAAATGATTCGGAGCATCTGCAAAAGTGCACTTTAATTTATATGCTTCAGCAACCAGAAGGCTTACATCAGAATCATTCCAATTTTGAGTAGGAAGGTTTTGTAAAAATAGCATTAATCCCTGAAAAAGAAAAATATAGAATAAATAAATGTATTTCCCATAAATTTTGTATTCTTATTTCTGATAATACATGTGAAATGGAGAGAGGGGACAGAGATAGATGGGGAGGAGAAACTCAACTACAAACATAGCATACCGGCCCGGATAGCAGGAGATCCAGGTTCGATTCCTGGCGAGGACAGATTGATTTTTTTATTCTGTTCCCTCTCATTAATTGTTCAACTACAAACATTTTTGAAACCTGTCTATTCTTATTCTTACCTTGTCATGGATTGGCTGCATTAACATAAATAGCTTACACTTTATAATATACCACTGAGTGAAATCATTTAAATGAGGGGAGGGGTCCAATAACTCTAGAAAGTTTTTCCCTTTGTTAGTTTTTTTATTTTATTTGTTTCTCCCTATTTGAATGTCATATTATATTAGAAGGTGTTAAAAAAAATTTAATGTCATGAATATAGATCCTGTTTCTTCAGCTTCTATTAAAGAAGGACTAACATCATCAGTCTAGCTCCTTTTTCAGCTCTCAATTCTGAGCAGTAGAAATTCCTAAAGTAGTAGGAAACAAAAATGTAGTGGCCCCAATAGGAGCCAACAATGCCAATAAAGTAGTTACCTCTTAATATTATTATTATTATTATTATTGCTTTGAAACATATTTCATACAAACCAATATGTAAGAAACTCTTACCCTCAATCATAGAAAAGCTGTTGATGCTTTTTGTTTTGTTAGTTTTATATCAGGATTTGATCTCCTTTTTAGACAAAAGAAACAAGTTTGCCAATGTTCTACTCTTTAATAAAAATTTATTTTAAGTTCCTTCAGTTTAATAATCAGTAGCAGAAATGTTGTTTTAGAAGGCCTTATTTTCTTTTCAACCTTAAACTTTAGTTAATTATATGTCATTTTAGAAGCACATCAATATAAATTATTTTTCTCTTTCAGAGATGTTGCATTATTTGTTTCTTTTTTTTTTTTCCTCCTCAGAGAAATTGGGAATGATTGTACAGTGAGTTCAAATATATTGATTTTCTCCTTTTGGGTATCCATTTAGTATTCTTTCCACTGACTATCAATATCCCATTTACAGTTAACCTCTCACTCACTTTGAATCAAGGCTCATGGAATATCTTCATCTCTCAATTGTTCTCAAATCTCTTTAAAAAAATAAAGTAATTAAATACTACAATATTTTAAACCACAAAGGGACAATCATAAACCACAATGATAAATCCTTGAAGAGACTGGTGTTATAGGTATTTAAATAAGTGTGTTAAATTATCACCAGGTGGGTAAAATATTTCATAAAAGCTTGCAGCAAATGTTTCTGATAGAATTACCTTGCTTGCTAAGGTGGTCAAATCTTAATTTTTATTTTTTAAACAAATTGACCCTACTTCAGTCTTTACATATGATTAATAAAATTTCTTTTATAAATAAAGTTTCTTCTTGGATTTTTTCAAGAAAAGCTTAGGGTTTTTGGATGATTACGTCTTTGTCACTATTGATTTTATTACACAAAAAGCTAAACCATTTTCATTCTTAATTATGGATCAAGGAATAAATGCATCCAGAGAAGTGATATTTTGTTAACAACTTCTTCTTATAAATTATTTAAAAGCTTAACATGAATAATTTTGTTTTTTGAGAGGGACAATTTAATGAATTTGTTTTTGAAAGAATAGTTATTAAGTGAAATAATAAGGTTTTCTAATTGGAAAGTTTTGTTTGAGTAGTCTATTTTTATTTCTTCCTTATAGAAGAAATTGTTTCCCAATATACCATCATATGTCATTGTATTTGTTAAGAACATAAAACATTTACTTTAGAAATAAGAGACAGGATTCCTAATTTTAGTTTTGTTTGTGCTAAACCCATTGTCTTAATTGGTGAATATTTATGACCTTAAGTGGATTTTATTTTAATCAGTAATTTTAGGATTTAAAGAGTTATGTTAACTAAAGAAATGCTACAGCCTGTATCAACTAAAATTGTTATTTTAGAACTTGGTGGCTTTTTACAGTGAAAGGTTAATGTGATTTGATCAGGAATATTTATAAATGAAGATTCATTAGGAATGCCACTGACACTTTTATGATTTCTGAAGGGGCTTCCGTCACCAGAAATTTTTCCCAGTTTAAAGTATTAACTTTAGGTTTATGATTCCAATTTAATCTTTAATTATAATTTTGGTGTGTCCCATAATTTCTGTAAAGGAGTACCCTTAGTAAAACCTTCAAACAAATTATCAGCCATAGATCAAAATTTAAACTGGACAGATTTATGTTAAAAATCATTAAAAACTCTTAAGAATGCTTCAATAATAACAGAACCATTGCTCCAATATCCAAGTTCAACACTAGCCGATGATCTTAAGTACTGACTCTTCGAATGAAGTCATTGGTTCAGTACTATCGCAAGGCAAGATTGGTGAAGACTTATCAATTGCGTATTATTCTAGAACAATAAATGAAGGTGAATATAACCATTCTACTGCAGAAAAAGAATTGCTGGCAATTCTTTTTTTGTAGTAGAATAGCCAGCAATTCTCAGTTGAAACTGAGTCTGATGACTCAGTTAAATTTTCGTTTGGACAAATTATGTTTGGACAAAAGTTCACAATATGTGGTCTGTCATAGACCACAAGCCCCTTACCAGGTTAATGAATAGCAAGGACCCTTCTAGTTAACTAGTTCGTTGAATTTTAAAAGTTTTAGAATATTGTATGATATGTGATATAAACAAGGCAAGAAAAATCACAATGTGGATGCCTTGAGCCATCCAATAATGTCAATTAATAAAGAGAATTAGTCCTTCTAAGATTTCCAAAATTCATTAAATTTAAGCGAAGAAGTAAAGATCTCTCAAATGTATGAAACTTGCAAAGAAAAAAATGAAAACCTAAATTCTTCTTGTATCTTGTCATTTATCTGAAAAATAAAAATACATAAATGTATGTAGAATGCATTAAAATAAATTTTCCTGACACTGAACTGAAAGAAAATTCAATTATAGATATGCTACTTTTGAAAAATCCAGAGAAAAATCGGTATATACCTTTTATTAAAAACAAACCAGAAGATAAGACTAGCTGCGAAGATATATTTTATAACTTTGTCAATTTATTTCTTGATAAGAATAAAACAAAAGTTTGATATTTACCTTTTCTTTTTCCGAGTTGGACCGTGTCAAGTTGTTGGTAGTTGCCGAGCTTTCGCACATCATGTGATGGCTTCTTCAGGGCTGAATAGAGAATTATCAGTATTATAGAGAATTATTCTCTATTCAGCCATGAAGAAGCCATCACATGATGTGCGGAAGCTCGACAACTACCAACAACTTGAACCGGTCCAACCCGGAAAAAGAAAAGGTAAATACATCTGACGACCGTCGAAGCCTACGTGAACAAGAGTTTGATATTGTTAATCTAAACAAATATGAAATGTCAGTTTCAAAAAAAGAATTCTTACAAATATTGAAATTCATTTTTAAAGACTTCAATAACATAACTCTTTAAAAGAAATAAAAATATGACTGATGAACAAATAAAAATAGATTTATTAAAGGAATACCATGGCAGCGTATTAGCAGGACATCAAGGTGTAGAGAAGATTCTCCAGTATAATCGAGAAAATTTTATTGGCCAAACATGTGAGAATCAGTTGTTTATATTATATCCACTTATCAAACTACTTAAAACAAATTTTAAGCTTAATATATGTCCTATAATTATCACAACTACAACTCAAAAATTTTGTGAACGTACAGCCATGGACAAAGTTGGATCCCTGAATGAAATAGAAAAATGAAATACATTCATTTTATCCCTGCAAGACGATTAAATCAAATTCTTACAATTTTATGCAGTTCCTGAACACAGCGCAGCTACATTTGGAATATAACTTTTAAAATTTTGCACACAATTTGGATTTCCCGAAAGAATGCTCACTGACCAAGGTTTTCAACTTACTCAACCATTTTAAGAGAGCTTAATAAATTATTAACTATTTTCAAGTCCTTATCACCCTCAAACTAACAGATAATTAGAAAAACACACTTAAGCCTTAAAGAATTTCTTGTTAGAGAAGATAAGATAACTGGGATGAATCCCTAAATTTCGCTTTATGTCGCTTTAAAACCCACATTCAAAAATCAACTCAACTAACCCCTTATGAACTAGTTTTTGGGCGAAAACCATGAATACCAAACAAATTTCTTAAACCAACACAAAATAAAATTTACTCAGAACCAGAAAAAGAAATATTTTTTAAAAAATTAAGAAAAATAGATAGGGAAAACCAATTAAAAATTAAATATAAATATAAAGAGCAATATGATGAAAATCATAAGACATAATGTCACTTTAATATAAATTATCAAGATTTATTAAACAACATACAAGCAAAGAAGCTAGAAAAATATTTTAAGCAACCATATAAAATTGTAATGGTTCATGATAATATATTAAAGCTACTCTAGAAACAACAAAAAAGAAATTTAAAATATACCATTTTAATCTTTAAATTTTATTTTTTTCAGATATGGGAAACAAGGTGTAAAACTGTCTTCCTTTTCCTCTTACCCCTTTACCTTAAAAAATTTGCTAACACACAGATTATTACTAATATTTTTATATTAGTAATAATCTAACCACTAGCAGATTTTTATTATTATACAGAGTTATATTATCTTAGAACTTCTTCAAGATGTTACGAATTGAACTTACATACATGATGTGTGGAAGAAAACTAACAAATTAAAAAAAAAAATAAAACAACAAAAATTAAGACTTAAAATTAATTAATCTTGAACTTAACCAACAAGGACTAAAAAGAGGACTTATTAAAAAAAATCAGAGAGGGAATAAAATGGCTTTTTGGAATATTTGACGCTATGAAGCAAAATATTTTTCTCATTCTATAAAAACATTTAAGGGGATGAGAAACAAACACAGACTTTATTGCAATAACTAATAAAAAATATTTCATTGAACATAACTAACTTTAATAATTAATTAATTTAATTATAAGAAAACAAAAAAAANAAACAACATTAAATTATAACTTAGAAAAATTTAATAAATACATGAAAACAACAACCGAAAATAAAATTAGATTAGAGGAAGAAATTCACTTTAATGAAAATATAATTTTACTTATCAAAATGACAGAAGAAGTTATAAATTCCATTTGAGGATACATGAACTCTTTAACTATTATCCAAGGAGAAGTTATTAATAATGATCTTTCACTACCCAGAATGTTGCAAAAAAAAGTTAAACAAAATCAAACTAACCCCTAATTTGACGATAAAACCAATTTAAGGAAATTGTTTTTAATACTATAAAATAATTAATTTAAAATTATTTTTCACAATAATATATTTATTAACTGATTTCAAATTCCAATTGTTGATCACATCTCATTCGACTTTTTAAAAATTTACCCTTTACCTAATCCTAAATCTGACAACCCTGAGATATTGACATATATTCAACCTAAATATCCTTATATCTCTCCCCCAAGAATGATTTTGCAATGTTAGATCTCTCCCAATCCAAGGTGTGTGATGAGACATCCCACATATGTGAGCTGGTCATAATTTCTCAAATATTCTAACCCTCTGACTGTGAGATAGTAATGTTTATGAGGACAACGACTAACATACCTGAGTCTTGTGAAGTCAGGCATATGTACATATTGTGCTTTTCTATAAACAAGTCAAAGGTCTGTTTTCGCCCTACCACTTCTTGCACACTGACGTAATCTAATCCTTTAAATTACGGTAGTGGACCTGAGATCTAGGTACTGAACTGACACCCTCCACCAGTATCAGGACTGAAGATTTTCGATGTCATATATTATTGAGGATTAGCTAGGATATTAGGGAGACAAGGTATTAGGTGAGATAGTTGACTGAGGAGACAGGATTAGGTGTTTTTCATCTTATTCTCCAACATTAGAGGTATGAATCACTACCTGAGTCTAAGACACCACAGCTAAATATATATTTCACTGTTTTTAATAAATATTTTTAAATAAACAACTATTGTGAGAAATATTCTCTCTTGCTCTTATCAGATAAACTTTACCTGAAAGTCTTTTTCCATTAATACTTCTTGCCGCCAATGCAATAAAAATGCAGCACAAACAAACAGCTGAAATGAAGCAAAAGTATCCAATTCAGCTAAATATGTATCCCATAGACGTATTAAACACCGCAAGGGAAGCTCTCTGGTCAACAAATTATTCATCCATCGGAAAGAAAATTGTAAATATTCCACACCATTCTTTTCTAAATGACTATGCAGAACCCCTAAAACAAATATTTACTGTTACCATCTTAAAAATAAATATTATTATTGCTTATTAAATAATATCTCAAACATGTTTCTTCAAACCAATATGTTGGTATATTTTGGAGATCCCTCGCTAATCACTCATGAATGATGAAGGCAGACAATTTTGTGTCATGAACTGATTCTACAGCAGAGCCTTCCTTTCACATTTCAGTAACCCCAGTACTCTATATTTTTGGGAAGTATACATCAGGGCTATGGCTGTGTCTGTAAGTATACCTAGCATCTCCTTAACATAGTATCTGATTACAATATCCATTCCTTATATCAATGAACAGCTTGATTGCTGAGGTCTGTTTGTAGAGGATATATTAGGATTTTGAACTTTTGATCAGGTCTTAGCAAAGGCAAAATTGTCAAATTATCAAGGTTCTAAGAAAATTGTTGGAAGGCCACTTTCTTACATTACTATATCACCCTTGAACCAAGACACTTTACTTTCTCTTCTCACCTATAGATTCAATGAAGATTCTCCATGGCTCTTTAATGGATTAATGAGGAGACCAATCTGCCTCAACATACTCCGCACCTAGATCTGTTATTATCACTACCTACTTGACATTAAATAGTGAAACCATCTATTCGTCTAAAAATCAGGACAGGATTAGTCCATTCTCATTTACTAATAGCCAATACCTTAAATTAAAATAACCCATGTTTAAATATCACGGGGTCTCAGAGTTTACCCATGTTTCAATATGATTGCAGCAATGTACTTTATAATACTAATGTATTTAACTCCTTGGCAGTTCTTCCAAGGATACCTCTGGCCCAGATGCTGTCTGGCAATGTATAATTTATAGCAGTGTGAATCAACTCAAGTCTCTGGGAGATAAAATCAGGCTCAGATCAGACTGAAAGACACCACTAATGTAACTATTTGATTCCTGTAAAATGACATGAAAGTGGTACTCCACTTCTTCAATTCAGACAGGACACTATTTTTTTTCATTCAAAACAGCATCAACTCTCTGTTGAATGTGATAATTGTACTGGGCCAACTCATAAGATAGTTCTCACGCAAATGGTCCCAAGAGAGTTGGTTCAACCTGGCTGGGTTAGAGACATAACTCTCCCTTTACTTTGTATCAAAGGTAAAGCTTTTTCTTCCACATGTTGAAATACCTGATAGCTAGGTGTTTGGGACCAGGAATACACTATTGGCGCGTCTCAGAAACACTATAAATTCCAATGTACTTATATAAAAAAACTCTGTTGTTCAGGGAGGCATGACTTTCAAGTATTTTCTTGAAAGTTTTAACCTTAATAAAAGTTAAAAAATAGGATAAAAATATGATAGGTTAAGTTAAGTTAAAGTTTTAGCCTAATTAAATCTATTCGTTAATTGAGAAGACTACAGCATTAGAAATGTAAAAAATATGACTTCCAAATAGCAGATTTTGAAATGATCTAGCACCTTTAATTTTCATGTTATCCAACTGTCTTTGATAACTTTTTAAAACAATGTATATGAAATTGGGGGTCATCTAAAAACCCCTACTTTCGTACGTGCATGCATCGCATATTGGACAGCAATTTAAGAACAAGTCACACATTCTGTAACAAGAGATGATGGGCAACCAATTTTTCATCTTACATTTTTTGCTAAAATCAATCATTCAAACCAGGAAACACTGTATAACATAAGCTTGTATTCTAATATATCTTATACATCATAATCTAAATATATCAATACAAAATTTAAAATAATGACTAGTTAGGTGACATGACTGTATTGTATTTTAAATTTCAATAAACTAAAAGACAGCCCCAATAAAATCATAAAATAAAATTACATGAAGATATAACATTATTCAAATTCAATAGTTTAAATAAGTAAGTAAATTTATTTCCCAATTTTAATTTAATAGCAGGTATATTTAAACTCAAATAAAATACATAAAATATAACAAGCCAGAGGGTATAATAGCAAGGGTAGAGTGCAGATAGAGCTCTTCAATCAGCTGGGGTAGGGAGGTTCACTATTCAGGCTAACTGAATCCCTTTATCCAGCAAAGACGCTGTAGGGAGGGTGTGCAGGGCAGAAGGTCCCTGGTAGTGTGGAATTACTAAGGTGATAGTGAGCCTCGTTAATAACCACTTATCAATAACCACTCCTCAATAGCCACCTATGGCCAGGCAGAGGATCTGGCTGATAAGGCAACAGATAAAATAATGAAAAGTTGGGGGTGTTATTAAGTAGTTTTGAATCAATTCAATGCATATTAAATTAATAAATAAAACAGACAAATTTTGTTCACTTCCCATCAACTTATTGCTCAACATCTATAGAAGTTATAACTGTTAAGTAATCACACTAAATAAAAAATTTAAAAGCAAATAAGGATTTTACAAATAGATTCTTGTTTATCAAAATGTAAATAAAAAATATCATGAAGAATTTATAAATAAATACAAATTTAAATTAAGAAATTTTAAAAATTCATAGCTCAGTTAGAAAACAATGAATTTTAATAAAGGAAATTAAAATTAAATTAAATAATACATACTTCTGCCAGCAAGCTCATTCAGCAAACTACAAAGGCTGCCTCGATTACCAGAAGCTCAAAGCCATGAAGTACCCTGAAGAAGTTGAACAAATACCTCGCCCTCAAGTAAAGGCTCCAACTATAATGGTTACTCCAGGTATATCATACGCATATTTTGGCAGTCAACGCAAAACTGACCTATCAGCCCCAAGAGCTTCTACCCAGCCTGTTCCAGCCACCTCTCTCAGCTTCAACACCCAGAGTTTCCCGTCACAAGCCCAGCAACAACGGCCACAACCAGTTGTCAACCCACTTCCTATGCAACACCTGCCACAGAGAGTTAACAACCCCCAGTAACAGCCAACCCACCTCACTTGGCAACCTCCTCTCCTCTTTCTGTTAACATAGTATCCTCCCTTAACACATTCCTAAATGAATTTAGATCCCTTATTACACCTCTTATCTCTCTCCTCCCAACAAACCGGCCTCTGCTCGTCAGTACTCGGATTTCTTCTCTGGCCCACACATTCTTGAAGGAGGCGACTATAACTCTAAGCACTTGTTATGGGGCTCTAGGACGACCAACTCTCGAGGTCTATCCTTACATAATGCCTTATCTTCCCTTAACCTTTCCAACATTTGTCAACCCTCTCCTACATACTGACCAACTGATCCCAACAAAATCCCAGACATCTTAGACTTCTTTGTCCACTGTGGACTAAATTCCTTTCAATCTTCAGCCACATCCCTGAATGACCTTTCCTCAAACCAAAGTCCTGTTCTCGCTAAATTATCCTTGTCACTTTTACCCAAAAAATCTCCTCCATCTTTTATTCGGGGCCCCATCGATTGGGACCTCTTCCGCAATCTCCTTTCTGACTCTCTAGACCTCAACGTTCCTCAAAACACATTCTTAAACCTAGATAATGCTACTTATCACTTCACAACCCTTATCCAGAGATGTGCTTGGGATGCTTCTTTCCCAACACCAAGCCGCTCACCCACCAGACCTCCTCTCCCCACTCATATCCAAGACCTCATCCAGTCCAAGTGCCAGGCGAGAGTCGCATGGCAGAGATCTCGTCATCCAGACGACCGTCAATTCTACAACCGGCTTTGTCGGTTGGTAAAGCGTGAGCTCAATTCTCACCAGTCAGAATCCTATAACAGCTATCTATCTTCTCTTACAACTAAAGATAATTCTCTTTGGAAGGCCACCCAAAAAATCCTTAAGTTCCAGCCTGTTTCCCCACCTCTTCGTCGTGATGATGGAACTTGGGCTCGTACCGACGCCGAAAAAGCTGAGGTAATGGCCAAACATCTCAGACAAACATTTATCCCTCATCCTGATCCTACTGATCATTCCAAACCTACTGAAACAGAAATGTTTCTTAATGCTCCTCTTCCCATGTCCCTCCCTCCTAAAGCGGTTAATCCCTCCGAAGTCAAATACCTCATTTCCAAATTACCCAGGCGCAAATCTCCAGGCCATGATCTTATTACTACTCGTATCTTACGACAACTTACCAAAAAAGCAATCCTCTTTATAACCTACCTTTACAATAGCATTCTCCGCACCACATACTTCCCTCTTCTCTGGAAACTCTCCAACATCATCCTCTTTCCTAAACCCAGTAAACCACCCAACCTTCCTTCCTCTTACCGTCCCATCAGCCTCCTCCCCATAATGTCCAAAATGTTCGAAAAGATCCTCTTGCTGAGAATTATACCCATCCTTGACTCCACGAACTTTGTTCCTAATCACCAATTTGGTTTTCGAAATAAGCACTCCACAATTCAACAAGGTGTCCGAGTTATATATCGCATCTCCCACGCACTTGAGTGTAAGTAATATTGCTCTTCTGTATTCCTTGATGTGACTCAAGCCTTCAATAGGGTTTGGCATAGGGGCTTGTTCTTTAAACTCAAGTCTATCCTTCCTCAACCTTACTACCTAATTATCATGTCCTATCTTTCCGATAGATACTTTCAAGTCCGCCTTGGTCTGGAGTATTCTGACCCCTACCCTGTTGAGCAGGAGTTCCACAGGGTAGTGTCCTTGGTCCTGTTCTTTATAACCTTTTCACTGCCGACATCCCAACACATCCTGACACACTCCTCGCGTCCTATGCAGATGACACAGCCATACTCTCCTGCAACCCGGAACCTTACACTGCCTCAATTAACCTTCAATCCCACCTTAACTCCATTTTCCAGTGGTCAAAATGCTGGTGAATACTCCTAAATAAAATAAATCAGTCAATGTCACCTTCACACTTCGCAGAGGTCAATGTCTGCCAGTCCTTCATAATAACGTTCCTCTTTCCTCCTTTCTGACAGTCCGCTACCTTGGGTTCTACCTAGACAGTAAACTAACCTGAAAGACTCACTTACAGACAAAGAGACAAGAACTAAACAAACGCTTTGGGCAGCTCTACAGATTGCTGAACCACAAGTACAGATTAACAATAGAAAACAAAATAACTCTTTACAAAACATTAATTAGACCTATCTGGACATATGGTATTAAATTGTGGGGCACAGCAAAGCCATCAAACATTAGATGTTTACAGGGGTTCCAGTCCAAAGTCCTTCGTAAAATCCTCAACACTCCTCCCTATGTATCCAATAAAACCATCCATTCTGACCTGCAAGTACCTTTTGTTTCCGAGCTCATCCCCTCCAGGTTTTATAAAAGTTCAAAACAAACCTCCAAGGACATCCAAATCCTCTAGTCCTCTCCCTGGCATTCCACGTTCATCCCGACCCCGCCTCAAGAGGGGGTGGCCAAGGGACCTACTCCAGCCAGTTTAGTTAAAATACCAAGGGAGTGAATGCACTGGCATTTTTCTCCCCCTCTCACTCACTCCTTGACTCCCTGCCTATGCTCCTTCTCACCCTAGGATAAGGAGAAGATGAGTACCGGATAGTCTATTGCGAGTTAACCTGGGCTCCTCACTGAGGACGGGTTAAGTCCCGGGATAGACGAGTAAGGACTATTATTACCCTATCAAAAATTAAGTGTATGAAATGTATAGAATAATTTTTTTTCTTAATAAAGAGTTATATCTATATATATAAAAAAATAATACATACCATCTAATCGTTGGATTAATTCCTTTAACTGATTTATTTTATGCTGAATGCCTAATTGAGGAAATATATAGTTATCCTGAATTCCATCAAGAAATTTACAAAAGCACCAATAAGAATCAGCTTCAACATTGCTCTGATCTTCAGCACTTACATCAACAGTCACATCAACATTATCTAAATCAGTACCTAAAATTAAAAATTAATGCAATTAATAATACTTAATAGGTGCCAACAAGTTTAGTTTAGGAGGGGAAATTCACTGAATTAGCACAATCTCAAAATATAATTTTTAAAAAATTCACATTTTCATTTCTTTTTTTTTTCTTTATGAAGAATTTATAAATAAAT
>KZ809862.1:20823-61174 GCA_000696205.2 Oncopeltus fasciatus
GCCCTGATGATGGCTTACTAGGTAAGCCGAAACGTTGGCATAAATAAAAATATTACTCCAAATTTTGGTGTATATTTTTTCTTCCTGGCCGAAACCCCGACCATTCTCACATGATATTCGAGACGGCCAACTAACCATCAACCATGTCTACTCAACATAATCAACGGGGTGCTTCAAACACCAATACACACTCTTCACTACACCGCAGACCCTTCACTCGCTCCCAGATTCACAGGACCCTGCTCACCCCCTCTATCAGAAGCCCAAATGTTACACCTCAAGAAAGATCGTCCAGTACAACAAACACCTGCCAGTCCACATCTCCACTCATCTCTCACACTCACCATGGCGTAATTTCACAAGACTCACCACACTCAACTGCCCTGATGATGGCTTACTAGGTAAGCCGAAACGTTGGCATAAATAAAAATATTACTCCAAATTTTGGTGTATATTTTTTCTTCCTGGCCGAAACCCCGACCATTCTCACATGATATAGATTACTTAATGTAATAAAAATTTAGGTTATGCAGGAGCTGCTTAAACTAAGCAAATTTTCCATGCTACATTAAAGATGGACAGAAATGATGACTAATAATTTAATAGTTTAAAAAACAGTATGAAAAAAATATATGTTCCCCGGACATATAAAGATATTTTTAAAATAAGGAAATTTTCTACATTAATAAAACAAAAATATGTATTTTTATTTAAGTGACAGATTAGAGAAATGTGCCTAAATAAGCAAGTCTGAGCAATAAGTGTTTGGCTAATACAGTGAATACAAATTTCATAAGCAAACCCCACAAAAGCTACTTGGTTGATTTACCAAGCCTACTGATTATAGGATCAAAATTATACTAATCTTAAATTTAATGAAAATGATATACTAAAGAAATATTGAGACAAGTCAGTATACATCCTATATTTTACCTTGAATGAACCATAAGTAATTTTAATTACATGTACCAGGAGGTGAAAAACAAATTAGGAGAAAAATCTCATACTTCTTCAAATAAACTGCTGTTGAAAATTTCTAAGGTCCTGAGTCCATGTCGCAAAACACTAAGCAGATATAGTCTTGTAAGATAAAAAAAGTGTACAACTATTTGAAATTTCAGGTTTCTCTTATTGGAAAAAGAGGGCTGGTTGGTAATAGGCATAAACCAAATGGGCTATGTTAGTTAAAATCTAACTGCTTAAGCCCAATGGATGGAGCCCTTCTTTTCATAATTTACCAACTTAAAAAGTATTATTTACCCTAAGCTATGGCAAGTGGAACTAATTTATTTCTTCCTTTTTCACTAACTAAACTCTAAATACATTAAAGTTGTATAAATATATAGCTTATTAGGAGTGTGAATGAAGAATTCAAAGAAGTGATAAAGACAAGATTTACAAAGCGTATTAGGTTGCAACTAGAAAATGACAGAGGAAGACTTTTATAGTTATTTACAAACTTAAGAAAAAATACAATATCAACAATTAAAATATAGCTATTTCATATATTAATAAAATACGGGGCTTATGTTATCTTTTCAAAGTTAATTTTTCCTTTAGTCATTCACTTATAACTTTGTCAGCGGTTAATATGCCACTGAGATTCCAGTACGAAATAAAAATGAGCTTCTCACCCTAAAAAATAATAAAAATTTATTTAATATTATTTTTTTAGGTAAGAAAATGAAATGGGGATTATTAAGCCCNTTACTTAATGTAATAAAAATTTAGGTTATGCAGGGGGATGACCTTCTGTTATTGCATGAATAATATGTATAATACATTAATATCATTCTCTTGAATACAATTTAATTAACCAAATAAGACACAGTGAAGGACATTAAGGGCAAACAATAAAAAAAAAAAGTTCAAGTTATTTCTTTGTAATACTTCTTTCTTTGCTAATTTTTTTTAATCAGTGTATAATTAGCATTAAATTTGCTAGTACAAACATTTATTCATTAAATATATGACCTGGAACAAAGATAGCCAAATCAAATTTACATGACATACTTATTTTCTTTCATATAATAATAGCAAAAGTCTCTGTGCTAAAAAAAATCTAAGGTTTTATCATTAAAGTATTTAATTTTCTTTTAACTTACTTTTATTTAAATTGAATTTAATTTTTGACCTATTGAATACCATCATATAAGCTCATGATTGACCAAATAATGTTAAATTTAATTAATCAGTTCCCAATTTAGGCACAAGAATAATAATGATGGATTTGTAAAATTTTGAAAAAATATGTTTATAGTAAATCAATAAGAAATATTTTGAATATGTATCATTGAGCTGATTATTATAATAATTTATAAACCTATACGAAACAGAATGAGTTAAAAAGGCAGAGGAAGGTCTATTTCTTTTGGATGTATATTTTATTACAGAAATATATTACTCATATAATCTTTCCTTAGAATCAAATCAAAATCATAATCTCATGAAGATAAAGCTGTACAATATAATTCAGTATAAAACAGGCTATATATATATATATANAGATATTTTTAAAATAAGGAAATTTTCTACATTAATAAAACAAAAATATGTATTTTTATTTAAGTGACAGATTAGAGAAATGTGCCTAAATAAGCAAGTCTGAGCAATAAGTGTTTGGCTAATACAGTGAATACAAATTTCATAAGCAAACCCCACAAAAGCTACTTGGTTGATTTACCAAGCCTACTGATTATAGGATCAAAATTATACTAATCTTAAATTTAATGAAAATGATATACTAAAGAAATATTGAGACAAGTCAGTATACATCCTATATTTTACCTTGAATGAACCATAAGTAATTTTAATTACATGTACCAGGAGGTGAAAAACAAATTAGGAGAAAAATCTCATACTTCTTCAAATAAACTGCTGTTGAAAATTTCTAAGGTCCTGAGTCCATGTCGCAAAACACTAAGCAGATATAGTCTTGTAAGATAAAAAAAGTGTACAACTATTTGAAATTTCAGGTTTCTCTTATTGGAAAAAGAGGGCTGGTTGGTAATAGGCATAAACCAAATGGGCTATGTTAGTTAAAATCTAACTGCTTAAGCCCAATGGATGGAGCCCTTCTTTTCATAATTTACCAACTTAAAAAGTATTATTTACCCTAAGCTATGGCAAGTGGAACTAATTTATTTCTTCCTTTTTCACTAACTAAACTCTAAATACATTAAAGTTGTATAAATATATAGCTTATTAGGAGTGTGAATGAAGAATTCAAAGAAGTGATAAAGACAAGATTTACAAAGCGTATTAGGTTGCAACTAGAAAATGACAGAGGAAGACTTTTATAGTTATTTACAAACTTAAGAAAAAATACAATATCAACAATTAAAATATAGCTATTTCATATATTAATAAAATACGGGGCTTATGTTATCTTTTCAAAGTTAATTTTTCCTTTAGTCATTCACTTATAACTTTGTCAGCGGTTAATATGCCACTGAGATTCCAGTACGAAATAAAAATGAGCTTCTCACCCTAAAAAATAATAAAAATTTATTTAATATTATTTTTTTAGGTAAGAAAATGAAATGGGGATTATTAAAACCATAATCAGTTTCATTTTCTTAATAAAGGGTTTAGAATTCATAGAAAAGCTCTTTGATAAGACGTATGGCTAAGAAAGTATAAAAATATATTCTTATCATCAAAAATAAAATAACTTTTCTTTTTATCATATATATAATCCATATATTTGATAGTCCCAATGGCACTGAATTGGGGAAAAAAAGAAAGAAAAAATGAACTTTCTTCACATATAACTATTATTTCCCTTTTCATCAATAAGAAAATTAAATAAATTCAATCCTCCTGAATATTGCTCTTAAAGCAAGTCAATAACTTTAGCATTACTTCAATGTTTTTATTAAAAATAAAATCAAATCAAATTTGACAACATAAACACCCGATATATGTCTTGCATAAGAGCATACAATATATATATGGGCAATACTAACTTTCTCTATGTATTTATATAATTTTTGATTACAATATTTTATATAAATATTTTATACAAAAGCAATAATTTGACATTTACTTTGAATAATTATATATTAAAAGAAATGTTTGCTAGGCTTTTACTATTAGGTTCTTATTATCTTTTACTTTTTTTATAATAGCAGGTAAGAAGTGGACAACCTGCACAAAACATATTTAGAGTCTCTAACTTTAAAAGCTAAGGACAAAAATAAATTAAATAAATGGGGAAAAATAGAAATCTTCTACTAGAATAACTTCTGACTATTTTGGTATTATTTCCACTCTTCTTTTTTAAACAAGTAGGTAATCAAGCAAACATCACTGGAGGCAAGATTATATCCAATATATATAGATTATCCGAAGCAAGTAGATTCACAGTCAATAACATTTAGAGACAGAAATTTATTTGCTGTCTTTTTTATTTTCTTTTTCTAGTTCTTCAGACACCTGGAAAATATACATTAGCTATAAACAAGAAAATAAAAACAAATCTGGTTTAATCACAAAACAATTTAGGTATGCAACTAGTTATGGTTATATTAGTTGTTAAAAATGAATGTTTAAAATTTAAACCATCACTAATTTTGTTTAACTATTAATCTATAATAAAATGAAAAACTGGGAAAGTTTTTTTTTTAAATTTTATACATGACAAGTTAACTAGTTTCAAAAACAAAGTTTTAACAACTTACCTCACTTTCTAAGTTAAGCAAAATATTGGAAGGATCATAAAATCCAGCCAGATAGTAGGTGTCATTGTTCTCATAAACAGTATCCAAGAAGTTTGAGTTCTCTTCAGCTTTTTTACGAAACTCAGATAGGGACAAAACTTCACACTTATGAGAAATAGTTTGAACATCATTGTGATCAAAATGAGAAGATTTAAATACACCTCCCTAAAATCAGAATAATTCAAATAGCATTCATTAACTTTCTTAGAAAAAAAAATATCTCATTACAATATGTAAATGCCATATATTAACTTTATAGCCATAAAATAACTTTCTCAATACCCATCTGAAATACTCTCATTATATATATATTATAGATTACTTGATGGTTAGTTGGCCGTCTCGAATATCATGTGAGAATGGTCGGGGTTTCGGCCAGGAAGAAAAAAAATCAGTTGTTTTCTGCAGTTTACAATGTGAACAACCACCCTGGGGAGATTTCTCCACTCAACACCATTGCCCTGATGATGGCTTACTAGGTAAGCCGAAACGTTGGCATAAATAAAAATATTACTCCAAATTTTGGTGTATATTTTTTCTTCCTGGCCGAAACCCCGACCATTCTCACATGATATAGATTACTTAATGTAATAAAAATTTAGGTTATGCAGGAGCTGCTTAAACTAAGCAAATTTTCCATGCTACATTAAAGATGGACAGAAATGATGACTAATAATTTAATAGTTTAAAAAACAGTATGAAAAAAATATATGTTCCCCGGTTGTCCTGGAGGAAAAGCGAAGAGGTAATGATCATTAATTAGCTAACAATAAACAAGATTTTGCCTTCAGATGGTAACAGTTATCATTTATTTTTTATGTTTTAATGTCCCACTAGATTTCCTTATTATACTGAGTTCAGTTGAACATACACACACAAATGAGGAAACATGAATTTAGTTTCTTTTGACAAAGTTAATTTTTTTTTCATGTCACCAGGGTATTTATAAATTTTTTAAATTTATGAAAAAAGAAAATCAATTACTTCTAAAATAATAGAATCCTTTAACAAAAGATGAATTACTTGTTATCTGTCTTCATAAAAATGGTTTAAGTTTTAATTTAAAATTTGTGAGGACAATTTACAAGCAAATAAATGAGTCCTGCAGGAATTAAGAATGAAGTAGAAATTTTTGTTGGCATTTTGAAAAAAAACAAAACAAATAATGCCAGATGCTGACTCCTTTTTTAAATACATAGAATTATGGATGCCGTATTTTGATGATTCTTTTGTAGTTACAGGCAATAAAAACTGGCTTGACAATTTTGATGAGAATTTAAATGAATGCAGTGAAGGTAGAAAATTAAAATAACTAAATTTACTTGAATTAATAATCAAGATGAATAGAAATGAAATACAGGCATGGAAAGGATAAATGGAATTAGGTGAAAGGTCGAGAGTGCATAAACAGGAATGTGGTGAAACATTTTTTTAAACTAATAATAATGCTAATATTTATAAACCTTTATTCAATGGTTCGGAAAAAAACTTAAATTCCGAATTAGGTATCGTTATTTTAAAAATTGCAGGCACGAGAGCACCTAAAGATGAATATATATATATACATTTATTTAAGGAAATTTGTAAAGTCCAGTTGTTTTCATAGTTAATGATTTTTATTTTAATTCTGGAGCCTTTCTTGTTCAATGAATTCAAAACTGAACTTTAACTCATGCAAACAAAATTAAAATGAAAAACTTTTACATAAATAAAATTTATGTAAAGATAGATTAGTTTTAATTCAGTCCTCTTTAAGCATTCAAACTGACTAGTTGAAAATGATTCCAGTGGAAACTCATATTAGGCCAACTTTGTTTTATGAGTATAAACTCTGTTTAAAAGCAACTGAAGTTGCCCAAAAATATGCTCCTTTTTTTGGAAAAGATGCCTTCTCTGAGCAGAAGGCACAATTTTGTTTTGCCAAATTTCTTTCAGGTGCCGAGACGCAAGAGTGAAACTTACTCAGGCCAGCCAAAGGTTGTTGAATTAGAGGAAGTTTAAACAATTCCTTTCCAATCTGAACCCTCATCACTAACTTCCTTGGTGTCAATCCTAGTTTTGCTATTGTTTGAGAAACTTTTCTTTTGTGAAGTGAAAAAAAAACTGGAAAATCGACTCTTCACATACTTACAGAAGCCATTAATCTAAGCCACTTAACAACAGCATCTTCTTTAGCTACCTGCTTAAATATAGAATCCTTTTTAGAAAGAATCATTACATTTGACTAGTAAAAAATTTTGTAAAATAATTCTAGATGATAATATCAGTGGTTGTCAGCTGATGAGGAACCAAAAAAATTTCCAAAACCTGATCTCCATCCAAAGAAAGTTTTGCTGATTGTTTTCTGGACAGCCAAGGGTGTAGTGCATTTTGAGATTCTGATTAAAGGTCAAACTATTGCAGCAGAAGTATACACCACAGTATTGGACCATTGTCACTCAATGCTAAAACTTAATTTACAGAAATGGGGCCTCTAATTCTTCAGAACAATGTTTAGCCACACAATGCTAAATTGACTGAGATGGGCTAGGAAATTTTGCCACATCCACCCTACTGACATATGTTTTTGAATAACTACTGATTACCACCAGTTTAGATCTCTAGACAACTATCCCAGACAGAAATGTTTTGGCGACCCAGACAGTTTTTCATTAGAAAAATTAGCTGTTTTTTAAAGAAGGTATTTGGGATTTACCATCATGTTGGGAGGTTATTTATTTTAAAGGAAAATATTTTGATGAATATATGAATTTATTAGTAATTATTTGTTTATTTTAAACTTCCCTAATAACAACGACAGGACTATTTGAATGGCTTGGTATATACATAAAAAAATTTACAGACCACATTTTTAGTATCTGCAATGGAGGATTGTTAATGATAAATTGAATAGCTTCATTACATTGAAAGAAATTTGTTAAAAGCTCAGAAAAGATTAAATTTAAAAAATTTGAAAAGTTTTTCATTTCATACCAAGTTTCTTAATTCTAATTTCAAAAGCAAATATGATCTTACAGGGTATGGAAGTTTATCTGGTGAACCAATGGCCTCTTCTGGGTGATAAAACCATGCAATTTTCACTACCATATTTTTCTTCATATGGCATTGCCAAAACTGCTCGATCTGACCAATAAATGGGCGATCTGGTCGCCCTGTTGAAACAAATACTGCTGAATCACCAGTCTGAAAATAAAACAATATATATTATTTTAATAGATTACAAGTTTTGTACTATATATTTGTATAATAAAGGGAGAGATTTAGGTGAATATGATTACTTTCATAGAAGCTAAAAAATTAGGCTCAAAATACTGGAATAAATGAAAACTAATTTAGATAAAATTGGATAGAAAAATAATTTTTATGAAGAATTTTTTAATTTAATTTGATAACAATATAACATATGCAAAAAAAATTAAATAAAAAGTATGAAATTAGCATTCTGCACCCTTTATAATCAATGCTATATAAATAGACATAGTCTTGAAATAAGGTCAGGATTGCAAGTCATTAAGATAAATTTATTTAAAGGCAAGAAATAAGGAACAGTAAAGCTAATAATATATTTTGATTAGTTAATAATATCTTACATTGATGATCTCATTCCCTCGCTGAATGGCTTTGTAGAAAATTTTTAAACCTTTTCCGCGAGGGCCAAGTGCTCGCCCCCTCTTCACACCCTCACCCACCCAGGACCACAGTTCATGTTTTTCAGGGAGAAATGCAGCTATTTTTGATTTTGATTTGTTGAGGAGGACTGATTTCTCAGATGATGCTTCTCCAGTAGAATCTTCCTGAAAAACCATTGATTTAAACATATAAATGTTTCTACTAGATAAGATACTTTTCTCTCATTTCAATTTTCAATTATTATTATTGCCATCAATAATTATAATTGATTTTCAAGAGTTTGTTTATTTATTGAGATAGGGCTATGTAGTATGAGGGGTATACTTGAATAGGATACCTTCTAACCATGGATATTTTCAATAAACATACATTATAAACTTAAGGCTTATTTAAACTTATTTTTCAGCATTTTGAACGGATGTCCAGTATACGTATCTTTAATTGAGCTACTTTACAAATCAAAAAGAAATAAAATATTTACATAAACTGACAAGAAGAACATAATACTTAAGTACCTGATTTTGCTTCTAGGCAGAATTCATTTCCTTGAATAAAAATATTTCAAAATATTTTTACAATATCTATTGAATATTTCCATTTCCATGGAAGGGAGTAGTCTAATAAAAAACTGTTTGGATATATATANATTTTGTTTAGAGGTAAATTTGTAGACTATCAAGTTTTAGGAAGAGAGAATTATCAGGAATTTAGTCTTGGTAGTTGATGAATTACAAACTAATTTGTAACCAACAAAGTTTTTATTTTAGCCAACGTTTCTGCCTGAATTTCAGGCTTTCATCAAGGCTAAATATGAAAAGAAACATACAAAAATAATATAGAGACATGACTATGTGTCATAATCTAACAAAGAATAAATTAAAGAAAATTTAAAATTGACTATAGATTACGATTTTATATAAAAATGTTTTATATTTATTCTTTGATAGATTATGACACATAGACAAGTTTTTATATTATTTTTGTATGTTGTTTTTGTCATATTCAGCCCTGAAATTCAGGCCGAAACATTTGCTAAAATAGAATCTTTTTTGGTTACAAATTAGATTTTAATTCTTAAACTATTAAGAGCGAATTCCTGATATGTCTCTCTTCATAATTTTAATTTATTAATATCCCAAGACTGAATCCCCATCTTTCTCATTAATATATTATACATAAAATATATTCATTTCATCATTTTAATTAGTTGTATTTAACAGATAATTGTAAACTTTAATAATAAACAAAAAAAACATAAACTTTCATTTGAGAAATTGTCTTTTGCTTGCACTTCAAGTTTATTATATGTTTGGAGAAACATGTCTTTATTTCCAACAATAGTCAGCAAATACCAAAATATCCTAATGACTCTGGATATTCCATTTTCATGGAAGCGATAACTTAGTGGAGTCTTTCACCATATTTGTCAATCTTATCTCCACTGTTTGGCAGAAAAAATTTAAGGAATATTTGACAAATGGAGATGAGGGAAAATATATACCTCATTCATAAATCAATACTGGAATTTTTAATAGTCTATTTTCTTATAAACTTTAATTTTATTGTAGTATTCAATAAGTAATGATTTGTTACTTACAGCTTCTTTAGAGTCTCGATTCCCCAAATCTTTCTTCTCAATGGAGCGAGAAGAATCTTTCTCATTGTTCATATTCTTGCTACCAGATAATCGAGACAAATCATCTGAAAATTTAATTGTTTCAGACTTAAAATATATTTTTCAAATAAAATGAAATATAACGAAGATAATAAATAAATTCCTCTCTGAATACATGCATTGTTATAATATATANATTATATCATGCATTAAAAAATCTGAATATTTTAATAAATAGTATTAAAATTGAAGAAATAAATATAACAATAAAAATGTAGCTAACTAATGGTATATAACTAATTTGTGGGGATAATATATTATGAAGTTTGTTTTTCATGAAGCTGAAACAAAGCTAAACAAAGGAGTTAAAGAAAAATACAAGTTTTTTTTTTTTTTTTTTTTTTTAAGGAATGTGTCCTAATAGATTATAAATCATATGAAAGAATTAACAATACTTTTAAGCTGCAAGCCATAGGAATAAATATTAAGGCAGGTATTATCTAAAACTGTAAATATTGGTAGGATCCTACAGTGATAATACAAATGTAGATCATTTTTAATTTATGAGGGAAAAAAATAAATTGTTGTTTTTTTGTTCTTGAGAGCTAATTATTTAGTAGTCCTAACAAAGAGGAAACTTCCAATTGGTCAGTAATTAATAATTTAAAATGTTAATTATTAAAAAAAATATAAAAAACAAATTAAATAACTATATTGATAAATCAGGTCAGAGGATTTAATAATATATTTTGGGGATGATATGCTCTTGAAGACAGCTGACCTGATTTAACTGTAAACTTATTAAATTGTGCTAAAGGAGATTGCATTTAATACAGTAATCCAATATTATTACATTAATACTTCCAGAATTACACACAGATGTCCATTGACAGTATTTCCCTAAAAGAAAGACAAGTCTCAGGTAATTGATGGCATAAAATGATTATTTCAATATTATTTATAATATATATTTGATATTTAGCTCTGGGAATGGTATCTTATATCTTTTAATTGTTAGTATCTTGGAATACATGCATCCTACAGTTAAAATTATGAAACCCAAAAAATATGTAAATGACAAAAAATTTCTTTTGCACTGTAAGTAAAGTTACTTTCATCAATGGGGGAGAGAATAAACCAACATAAACTTAATATAGCTAAGCAATATTGGGATTGGTTATCCCATCATTATAGCTGATACAATATTATAGAGGTTTGGGCTCGGGTTCTATGGTCATTATTTTTTTATAAATTGATAAACATTATCAATATATTTTAGTTTTATTTTTCCTAATTGGTAATGTGAATTCCTCCAAGGCAGTACATTAAGTTCTAAGTTATGATTTTAGGAGATTTAAATATAAACAAATTGATTATTCTAAGGTAGCTCAATAATAAATTTTAGAAAACTGGGAAAATCTTAGTCAAGAACTAAATAAGAAAAAGTTATATTAAATTAATTCTGCTAAAACTGTCAATTCCATTTAATTATGTACAATGTAATAAATCACAACTTTTATGATGTTATATTATATAAATAGAAAATAAATTACGAATTGAGAACAAAATTAAGCTAAGGGATTATTACAGGCAGCAAATGAATAGTACAATTATAACTTTCTTTAATGTAAAATTAGAATAATGCAAAGTATAACTAAGAATTATATAATTATAATTCTCGAATTACAAATAGAAGAAAAAGAACTTCAAATAAAAATATGGTTAGAGAGAAAAATATTTATTTACCACTGGAACGCTTATGTTTGTGGCTCCTATGATGCTTATTATGCTTACATTTATGAACCTTACTTCCATCTCTGTGTTTATGATGCTTGTGCCGTTTGTGGATTTTTTCAACATTCTTTAATCGTTCTTTTTCTTCTTGCTCACTTCGGAAAAAACCCTACAAGAAAATAAAAAGTTAATAACAACCATCTCTAAAAATAACTTGAGTGCCCTCTTTCCTAATTTAACATTTGATATTGAAATTTAATTTTGAACTATAAATCTTGAATGATCTAAGAGACAAAAATCAATAATTTCTGTTAAAGTCCCTCTCGTTCTTTTGATTTAAAAAAATCATTAGGTGTACAACTGCTGAGCAAAAAGTGTATTCCCCCCCCCCCCCTTATCTCCCAATATTTATTTTTTAGTTGGTAAAGATTTATAATATCAGATGGCTGAAAAGGCCAACAGGCTTTTCTGTCAGCGACAATTCTCAGCAGATTATCTTTTTTATTTCACCCACCTGATATTTTTTGACACTTCATCTTCCCAACAATATAATAATAATTGTTTTTTATTAGATGTTTTTGTTGGGGTTCGGTCGAGGTAAATTAAAAAAAATACAAATTTAAAAAAGTGTATTTTAAAAATTATCTGCCAACATTTCGGCTTACATTGTGTAAGCCATCTTCAGGGCTATCATGAAGACGAGAGGGGACATCGTGTCACTAAGATCCCATTTTCCTCCCATCCTCATTCTCAGTGTCAATAAAATAAAATTTCAAATAGTTATTGATTCTTTTCAACTTGTAGAATGATAATTTGTTATTTAGAGGAACAAATAATGTTAAACTAAATAAAATAAAACGTATGTCTGTCGGTTTGTTGTGGAGTATTTCAAAAGAACTGTGGTGGTTCTATTACTTTTAAAATCATACTTATGGCTGGTAATTTTTTTTTGTTAGTCTTATATATGCTGTGGTACAGCTGCGAGTGGTGCAAGAGATTTTGTAAATTACGTTACTTCTATCAGAGTGAGGAGTGGGGTAATTATAAAAAGGCTTGCACATAATCATTTTGGGCAAATCTCAACGTAATTAGACAAAGAGTTGATAAAAGTCAATAATGTAAATAAAAAAAGAAATTAAGAGGTATGAACAACATTCAAATGGTTAAAATGGAAGAACAACAATGGTTAATTTAATAGAAGGGGCAAAGTAGAGAAATATTGATGCGGATTCATATATCAGAAGCCCTATTCTACAAAAATAAAATGACTTCAGAAGGATAGAAGCTCACACAGGAATAAACTGGTACTGAGAAAACAGATGAGTTGGAAAAGAAAGCAGCCAAGAATCACAAACTACAGATTCCATAAGATTCTGCTCCAAAGAAGAAAAAGGATGTCACTTGTACATATAATACTACCTTACTGGTATGAAAATATATTTATAACTATCCCAAATAGAAACATGGAAGAAAAAATCATATTCAAAAAGTGAGGAAAAGAGAAACGTTTAATCGATTTATGTGGATCTCTTTGAGGCATACAGTTGGAGTCACTATTTTACAAATTTTTAATTAAATTCATTTTGAAAAATTAGAATTATATTGCAGTAGTGTTAAATAATATTGAAGTATGTATATTCTGAATAAACCGTCTTTCATTAGGATTACTGGTGTTATGGGTGAAGCAATGCTACCTTTCTTTGATCCTTAAATAATAAATGTTATAAATATTATATTTATTGTGGTATTTTATCCCACATAAATTTTAAACAATTAAATGCAAGGGAATAGGATAAAAAAATCTAACTGTCTTAGCCAGGGCACGAACCTGGATCTCCTGCTATCTGGGCAGACCCGTTAGCCATTTACCCAACCGAGACTAGCCAGATAAGTTATTAAATTCCCAGCATTATTGTCGAGAGTCTTACCTCCTAGAAAGACAAATACAACGTCTTATGCTCAAAGAAGCTGACATTGTCAAACTATTTGTGCGACTCTCATTATTTACTTTTTCATTTTATAAATATTATTTTTATTGTGGTATTTTATCACACATAAATTTTAAACAATTAAATTCAAGGGAATTTATATTAGCCCTGGCTAAGACAGATTTTTTATTCTATTCCCTTGCATTTAATTGCTTAAATAATAAATTCAACCCAATAATAATAAAGAATAATTTAATATTTAATTCAAAATCATTTACTGCTACTTAATTTTTACAATAATTTTATTTCTTTGTATCAAGGCTTTGCTGAAAGGTGGTTTAGAAAGCACCAAGCAATTTAAGGAGCAAAAAATTGGTGATATTTTATTTTGAGTTATTTATCTTCTTTTTTTTTTTTTTACAAAGTTTCAAGATTTATACTCTTATTCTATAGGGGAATTGTACTTAAGCAAACCAGGAAGGAAATAAAAGAGAAAAAGATTTTTGAAGAACAACTACAATAAGTAATTGGTGCAACTCAACTGAATTAAGATGTGTAAGACGAAGCGGATTCTTCAATCTCAAAGACATTTGTTAAGAATTATAATCTGTTTTGTTATAGAACTCTAGCAAGTTTGATGTTAAAACATCATTTTAACAATGAATACAATATGTCATTGTTTGTTCATCATTAAATTTATTTTAGAATCGGCAAAGTTCCCAGACTAATTTCGATTAGATAATATTCACCCCCATAAATATTTTAATTAAATAATAATAATACATGAAAACCTATTTGTCATGATAACAAATTTATTAAGTAATAGCTACCTCAAGAACAGATCTTATGGCTTCACTTGGGCCAGTTTCTTCTGAACTACTGCATTCATCAGTCTCTGAATTTTTTTCATTGGAAATAGGAAATCTTTCTTCATCAGAAATTTTTTCTTTCATTGGCTCTGATTCTTTCTCTTCATCAAATGATGACCTCGATTTGTGATCACTATCAGATGCTCCACTCAGATTTATTTCAGATTCAGTAGCCTGCAATGACACTTGTTTTAAATTAGAGATAAAACTTTTAGATAATATAATATAAATAATTTTGTAATAAATATAATAAACATACATCAGTGTTATTTTTTTGACCCTCAGAACTAGTTGTTGAGTTATATCGCTTCCTTTTTCCTACAAGGGGATTAGGTGGTAACTCTATAAAGAAATAAAAACTATTAGTAAAAGAAATTTGAATTCCTAATATCCATAGCTAATTGTTATATATTTTTTAGTAAATAATATTTGACATAAAATTTTTTTTCAAAAATGCATAACTAAATATCTGATTTAAAGTAGAAAAAATATACATATAATTCATTTGGCTATTACACTACTATTATTTAATGTCTGATTAACAGGAAATAAGTAATCCAATTAAATCACTCAGTATGTCAATTATTATATATTTATCAGTAATCTAAATGTTTTTTTGGCATCAGAAGTTTTAAAAGCAGGTGATAGCTACAGAAATACCTCAATCTCGATGACAAATAAGTTAAAAAATAGTTAAATAGATTAATGAATTAACCTGTGAATTTCAGTTTAATGCAAGCAGTATGCATCATCTATAAATTTTGTAACATTAATTTCTGGATAACCCACAAAAATGAAAAGGTTAGTGGTGTTCTACCTTTTAGTTTTTTCACTTGGGGTAATTTTTTCAGAGAGCACCAGAACATAACTTGTTTTTATCTAATGAAGCAGCACTTTGGTTGCCGAAAGAACTATTTTATCTCAAATTACTTAGAAATACACTAAACTCATTAGAATACGATTATATTAATCCTAATTGATGAAACAGCCTATTTATTTTAATAATATATAATCATTATTATAAATATATATATATATATATGAGTGTGTGTGTGTGTGTGTGTGTGTATGTAAGTATGTACGCACACGTGTGTTTAGAACCTGTGGAACTAATGAAAACATTTTGTTTGAGGCCGAATAAGTAAATAAACTGAGTAATAAACCAGGTCAGTGTATATGTATAATCTTTTTACTTCCTTTTACAATAACTAAAGCATGGGGACTAGTACTCTTAGCAGCCCCCCCCCCCTCCACGCCAGGCCAATGGGAAAATAAAAATATTGGTTAGTCTTTAATTCAAAATAATTTACTTCCCCTATAATAATATAAAATAAGCAGAATATATTCAGCTGAAATACTTTTATATAAATAGAGATACAACAACCTTCAATTACAGTCCAGCACCAACATATTTATTGACTTCATTCTCAACTGATCTTCAAAATAAAATGTAAAATTTTTTTCCCTAAACTAAATATTTACTTTTCCAACTCCACAAACAAACATTGTACTTTCATCCAGGCCTAAACATTTTTTAAGAAGTTTGCTTTATTTAATATAGCATTCTTTTCAACACCCATTCATAAGTTATTTATTTTACATTAAACTTTTTGTTTTGTTTAATATAGCATTTTATTCAACGTCCATTCATAAGTTATTAATTTTATAATCCCATTTTTACATTGAATCAAATATATCAACTTTATTTTTTTTTTCAGAACAAATAAAGTTGATGGGTAAATAAAACAATATAAATAAATAAATAAATATATATATATGTATATATATCCATTAGGGTTTAGGGTGACCAGAAACANAATAATATTCATACCTTTATTTCGGAAATTTTCTATTGAGCCAACATATTTTTACTCTACTAAACAAGAATTTTTTTGTCTTTATGGTCAAATTTAATACGATCACTCCTCGTATTAAAAAAATTTAAATATGTGATAATGAAAAATATAATATAAAATAAACTCTACAAAATATACCATTGGGTTAACATACCAACAGTAGGATAATCTTGAGGGAGAAATCTAACACTTGTCCTTTCTATGGTTCCATTATCACCATCATCAAAATCTATTGGAACCTGTCCTGATGCTGAATCTGACACCACTCGCCCAGGATAAAAGCATGAATACTGTTGAGACCAGTAAGCACAAACCCTTGTACCAGCTGGTAGAAACATGTCTTCAGGACAATGAACTTCTGAAACCTAAGAAATTAAAAATGGATAATTAACAAGTTAGTAAAAAGCACTATATCTATTCTCAGTAAAAGCAATAATCATATTATTTCCTTAATGCGAAGATTAATACCTTTTTATTACCCTCTTGAAATTATTACCTTCTTTGTTAAAAATGTTTCAAATGAATTTTGATTATTTTTGAAAATTTATACTTAAAATGAAACAACTTGGTAAATCATTTGATTGGAAGAAGAAAATTAAGGCATTCTGAATACAAGCGCTATATTACAAATGTTGAAAATTATTCTACAATAGTTTTTATTTTCTTAAACATTTAAAAATCTATTATAATATGTATTATTTGATAATAATAATCATTCAAAAAATGGTAAAAAATTATTGAAATGATATGAATTTCTATTTGAAGTACAAATGTAAAATAGTAATTCTGTGTTTAAAATAAAAATTATTCCTTTATTTTTTTTTTTTTTTTGCTATTTTGGATTTTAAAAAAAATAGCAAAGAACCCAGTCACAAAATTTGTTCTTTGACACACCCATTGTATCATAATGAAAAATAAAATACTTCAAAATTGTTGGGTAATTGTTTTATTGTTGCCGACATTTCAACTTAACTTGTAAGTCATCATTAGGGCTGAAATACAATACACACTATTACTTATAGAAATTATAGATTGGAATGAACAGACAGAGATGAGGTATATTAAATGACTAAAGATTAAACTAAACAATACAAATATGAAACAATATGAGTTGTAAACGTCAATGTTATATATAAAAAACTTTATATGTACCAATAGTGATGCCTGGAGAGATCTCCGAGGGAGGTTTATGGATACATCTCAGAGTGCAGAGCTAAACTAAGAGACAACCAGTGAAAAGGGGTGGGAGGGGGTTAGGGGTTAGTCTGTACACTTCAAAGGGGGGTAACAATGGTTGGGTTAATTAATGCTTCCAAAGGAAAGTAAAAAAGGCAAAGGCCGGTAATTATTTGCCTGAATTATTTTCCCAGTAATTCAATGGAAAAATAACTGAGGTAAATAATCCCGGCATCTGCCTTCTCAACTTCCTTTGAAAGCATTAACCCCAGACTATTGTTAAGTTTTTTTTTTTTTTTTTTTTTTTATGTTTCAATACAGTGAAATAGGAATTTAGGTTACCACATATTATGATGACTAATACAATGCTTAAGCAGCAGGAAATTTCAATCTACTCATTTAAAAATAAATAAGTTTCAACTTACCGCTGAAGTAAGAACTTCCTCTTGGCAAAGTATCTGAGGCTTTCTGCATCGTTCTTTGTAAATATGAACTTCATAAATTCCTGGTAAAATAACTTTAGTCACTTCTCCAGGATAGAACTGCCCATCACATATAGTCAATATTCTACAGGGAAGACATTTCAGATGCTCTTCAGTTATCTTACAATCAGGAATAGAATAAGTAGAACCTGAGAAAGAGAGAATATTTGTAAATGAATTATAAAGAATAATATAATAATTAAATACAGTTTTATAATATAGAGAGTAGATATTAACAATATATATNAATTTTCTAACTTTTGTAACCTATTGCAGTATATATATGAGTGTGTATATAGTAATCAAGAACAGGCGGGATAGAGAGTGCAGTGCTTTTTGTTTCATTCATTCCTGCTCTTTATGCATTTGTATATATTTTTTTAATTATACATATTATTATATTTGTTTGTATGTTTCTTTTATTGCTCATCCCTGGAGAAGGCCTGAAATTTAGGCCGAAACATTGTCTATAATAAAACTTTTTTGTTTGTAAATTCATTTTGTTTAGAGGTAAATTTGTAGACTATCAAGTTTTAGGAAGAGAGAATTATCAGGAATTTAGTCTTGGTAGTTGATGAATTACAAACTAATTTGTAACCAACAAAGTTTTTATTTTAGCCAACGTTTCTGCCTGAATTTCAGGCTTTCATCAAGGCTAAATATGAAAAGAAACATACAAAAATAATATAGAGACATGACTATGTGTCATAATCTAACAAAGAATAAATTAAAGAAAATTTAAAATTGACTATAGATTACGATTTTATATAAAAATGTTTTATATTTATTCTTTGATAGATTATGACACATAGACAAGTTTTTATATTATTTTTGTATGTTGTTTTTGTCATATTCAGCCCTGAAATTCAGGCCGAAACATTTGCTAAAATAGAATCTTTTTTGGTTACAAATTAGATTTTAATTCTTAAACTATTAAGAGCGAATTCCTGATATGTCTCTCTTCATAATTTTAATTTATTAATATCCCAAGACTGAATCCCCATCTTTCTCATTAATATATTATACATAAAATATATTCATTTCATCATTTTAATTAGTTGTATTTAACAGATAATTGTAAACTTTAATAATAAACAAAAAAAACATAAACTTTCATTTGAGAAATTGTCTTTTGCTTGCACTTCAAGTTTATTATATGTTTGGAGAAACATGTCTTTATTTCCAACAATAGTCAGCAAATACCAAAATATCCTAATGACTCTGGATATTCCATTTTCATGGAAGCGATAACTTAGTGGAGTCTTTCACCATATTTGTCAATCTTATCTCCACTGTTTGGCAGAAAAAATTTAAGGAATATTTGACAAATGGAGATGAGGGAAAATATTCAGAGAGAATTCTCAGTAATTCTGTAGGAGATGGTTTACAAAATTTAAATAACTTTCATAACTCCTTTAACATAGAAAATAATTCTCATGCTTATTTTGATGGTCTCACCAGAACAGAATTATGCTTTTTAAGTTTTTTACACTTAGAGATAGATAAAGATTCTCATAATTTCACTTCACTGTGATTTTGGAGTCTTATCTTCAGATACATCTGATACTGCTGTCATTGGATAATCACCTTCAGATGATAAAAGAACAGGTAAATCAATTTCATGCGGCACCGAGAGCGATGCACATTCTGGTGGTTCAGGATAGACTAACTAGGCTTTGCTTTTTTTTTCTTGATGTTCCTTGTTGGAGGTTTAGTATTAGCACCGAATTCCATTAAATTTGTCAAGCTACTACAAGTAAAATGAGGTTCCCAAGATGTATCCTAGTTACTAACAATCATTCCAAAATAATGGAAATAGACGGTCTTTAACTGAAGTGTAATTGAGCATGTTTGAGTAATATATGTCCAAAAAATAGTAAGAATTGTCAGAAATATCAACATACATGATATTATTTAAAAAATCAAGAAGAAAAGAAATCGTATACAAAATCTGACTTTGAAATATTATTTTTTCCTACCACTTATATAATTTTTTTTTTTTTTTTTTAATTAATGAATTAAAGGAAAGTGTAATTTGTCGTCATTTAAAACAGTTCTTCTGAAAGAATTTCATTTTTCAAAAACTAAAGTGTTTTATCAAAAAAACAAGTTCATATTTGCATCATGTATATCTTAGAAAAAAAAAATACAATGACCAGCAGGGATATAATTTTTTAAGTAACAGCTATTTTTAACTTAGCCATTAGATGAAACAGGTCCTACACAGGCTACATCTTAAAACTAAAGCTGAGCAAAAGAAGGTTGCCAGATCTGGATTCAGCACACCCAAAAACCCCCAAAATGATATTTCATTTTAGCAATTTTCTTGTTAAACTAGGAGTATGTGTTGGATTGTTTGTTTCCAGAGCATGAGAGACAGCTTGATATTATAGTCTGGCAAGTGATAGTAATTTGGGCTGGTTAAAGATATAGTTTCTTTAATTCAATGATCAAGAACCATCTTTATAATATTAACCTGTATAATTATATTTTTATTATAATATTTACTTATTGTACAATTGCATCTGTTTTTCTGTCCTGAAAACGACTTGTATTGCAAGTCAAAACTTTCAGCATAAGAAATATATTACTAAATATTAATTTTATTGTGGTTTTAATCCCATGTAAATTTAAATCAATTAATGCAAGGGAATAAAATAAAAAATCTAACTGTCCTGGCTGGGACAGTTAGATTTTTTATTCTATTCCCTTGTATTAATTTATTTAAATTTACGTGGGATTAACAATCACAATAAAATTAATATTTATAAATGAAAACAAAAAGTAAATAGCGAGAGTCGATAAATAGCTCGAAAATGTCAGCTCCTTCGAGCATAAGACGATGTATTCGTCTTTCTTGTAGGCTAGACTCTCGACACTAGTGCTGGGAATTTAATAAGTCATCTGTCTCTCCCGGTAGCGTAATTGCCCGGTTAGCAAGAGATCCAGCCAGGGACAGTTAGATTTTTTATTCTATCCCCTTACATTAATTGAGATATACTGCTTTTTTTTCCCTATTTTTAGTGACCAAAGCATAAATTGATGTGCTCATAGTTTTATCTGTAGCTACTTAGAAAACAAATATAATCCCCACAGTAATTAATTTAACTAAGAATGAATACAATTATAAAAATTAAAATTTAAAGAAAACTTGAAATAATTACCTTCTGCTTTAGGCGCAGCAACTTGCTGTTTTGATTGAGAAGATTGATGCTTAGGAGAAGAGTTAGTCAAATGCTTAGGAGATGCATTAGATTGTGGTTTAAGGGATGGGTTATTCTGGTGTTTAGGTGACAAATTATTCTTTATCGGCACAGTAGGCTGTGGCTTTGAAGGAGTAACATAATTTTTTGGCAAAGCAACAGTGTTCTTTGGGGAGGTAACTGTATGCTTAGGTGAAGCAACAGTGTTCTTTGGGGAAGTAACTGTATGCTTAGGTGAAGCAACAGTGTTTTTTGGGGAGGTAACTGTATGCTTAGGTGAAGCAACAGTGTTCTTTGGGGAGGTAACTGTATGCTTAGGTGAAGCAACAGAGTTCTTTGGGGAGGTAACTGTATGCTTAGGTGAAGCAACAACATTTTTTGGTAAAGCAATATCAGTCAGTTGTTCAGGAGAAGAAATAGGTAGCTTAGGAGTAATACAAGACTGCTGTTTTGAAGAATTATTGGCTGGTTCCTTGTTAAATGAAGATGATGTCTGTGGTTTAGGTTGTGGAAGAGGACAAACAAGAGTAGATGATTCTTTTGACTCAGGTGACCAATGTGGAGTAATAACTTTAGTCAAGGGAGTTCGGAGTGATACAATGGGTGGAGTTGTTGACCTCTGAGGAGATTTAGACTGACTTTGAGGAGATTTCATACTTCCTGAAGGTGACTTAGGAGATTTTATTATAGTTCGTAAAGGCAAGCTATTCTCAGGAACGTTTTCTATTTTTAAAGGCTCAACTATCTTTACTTTAGGTTTCCTAGGAGGTGAAATTGGTTTTGACTGAAAACAAAAGAACAAAAAAAAAAAATTATAACAGTAAATATATTTGAACTGGGTGTCTTTCACTTTCTGTTAAATAATGTTTTGTAATTGAACTTAGTATGTAAAGCTCTTGATAGATGTGATTTTAATTTTTTTTTTTTTTTAAATATTAGGAATAATAAAAAAATAACCATTGTTCATTCAGAGAAGAATTGTGCATTGTATCTGCCAAAGAGATTGTAATGAACCTCAATGTACACTTAATTTCTATAATACTTTAACTATCAATTTAATTATGATAGGTACAGAAATGGATTCTACCTCATGGTGGTAAATTTAGCAGTTATAGAACTTGATATTTCTCTATTAAATTGTAATAATAGAAAATTATTGTGAGAATCAGTAATCTTAGGAAATGAATATTAAAATTGCAGGATGTAAAAGTTAAGATAACAATATTTAGTCAAGGAATCATGGTACATTCTGATGGAAGAAATAAGTTGTTCTTTTTGTGATCCTTTTAAAAATATAATTTAATAAATTGACTACAACTCAAGTTTAACACAGCCATAGTTTTTTTTATATAGTTTTATAAAAATGATTAATACCTTCATATTAAAACAGAATGTTCAAAAATTCATTTTAATGGTTATTTTGATTTAAAATCATCAATTGTGAATAATTCCAAATTAATTCAAAGGTTAAGATAGCTTTGTCAAAAACATATTAATTCCAACATTTACAGTTATTGCATTCGCAAACATTTCATAGCACTTAGTACCAATGTACATAAGAAAATGATAAAAAATGTTTGTTCTCTTAGAAGTATGAGCATTTTATGGTAAATGACAAATTTTACAATCACTTTTGATTAATTAATAATAAAAATATTTTTCATGCCATTAAATGCATTTATGTGAATAATTTCAAATTAATTCAAAAGTTAAGATAGCTTTGTCAAAACATATCAATTCCAACATTTACAGTTATTGCATTCGCAATCATTTCATAGCACATAGTATCAATGTACATAAAAAAATGTTTGTTCTCTTAGAAGTATGAGCGTTTTATGGTATATGACACATTATACAATGACTTTTGATTAATTAATAATAAAAATATTTTTCATGCCATTAAATGTATTTTTGTTTTTTCCCTACTAAAAAAAACAAATGGTTTTCTTTTTGAATTGGTTTATTTTTAAAATCTGTTAATAATTCAAGGCTATCTCACAGCAATAAAAGTTATCTTATTTATAACTTAATAAGCAGGTAAATCAAAATTTTAAAGACATTTAAGAAAAAATTGATTTTAAAAATATGTATCACCAACAAAAAAAAGTACTAACTTCATTCAGATAACTTTTATGATCAGTTACAAAAATATGATACAATTTTACCATTTCTAAAAAATCTAAATATTTTATTAAAATCTAGAATTGTCTACACACATACACACACATTGCATGCATACAAACAAAATTTTACAAGTCAGAGGTTTTTTTTACTAAAGATCTAAAACATTAACTTTTGGACACTCAAATTAAAATTTATGTTAGAATGAAACAAATCTAGGATCAAGAGAACCAAATGACTAAAATGAAAGCAAAAATATATTTATATACCTTAGGCTTCATTGAACACTGCCATATAGGAGGTCGAGGAAGCAAAGGTTCATCATCAAGTTCATTTTCTTTGCCAGGACTGAGATCTAATTCCTCATCATCACACCATTCTTTAACCTGTATAATATATAAATATAACATTCATTTGAAAATAGAGGTTAATATTTTGTTAAAATAGGTTGTTGACTGATTGTTGAAAGAGTTTTCAGTTTCAACAATGCTCAACAGGTCCCAGTTTTCATGGACTCAATAAGTAGCTTTTAAATGCAAAATGAAAGGCTAATCATAATTCCTATTGAGCAAAATTGGACCAATAAGAGTGAGGATTATTCCCACTGCTGATAATCCCCACTCCGATGGAATGTTAACTGACAATAGTTTAGATATGATAGGCATAATATTTAGTTAAAGATAATTTATATATAGATAAAAGAAATATAAAATACAGATTTATATGTAGATAAAAGAAATATTTTAGAAATTACACAGCAAAATTGAACAATTAGGAATGAGGATTATGATAGCCATAAATTTAAATTTTATGGGCAGAAGCCGTAATTAGGTCTTTTTTTAAAGTGAAATTTGGAATATCACTTTTGAATGTAAAATGAAAGGCTAATTAATGAGCGAAATAAGAAGAATATGAGTGAGAGATCACCTGAAATTTCAAGTCTGATTGCTAAAAAGTGTTTCGATTGGTGAGAATAATATTCTGTTTAGGATATTAAAAACAGCAAAGTTTTTATTTTTATTGACAAGTGAAACGTTTTAGGAGGATTTTAAAATCAAACAATAGGAGTGTGGGATTACCTGAAAAGTCAAGAGAAAGTACAAAACATTTTTTCTGCAGCAAGCTTAATATTTTAAGATAAATATTTTAGTAATATTATTCTTTGTGGTATTTAATCCCACATAAATTTTAACAATTTTTAGTGCAAGGGAACAGAATAAAAAATCTTACTTTCCCAGCCAGGACTCAAACCTGGATCTCCTGCTATCCGGGCCGGTGCATTTTCCATTTAGCTACCGAGACAAGTCTGATAAGTTATTAAATTCCCCGGACTAGTGTCGAGAGTCCAACCTCTAAGGCAGACGAATATATCATCTTATGCTAGGAGGAACTGACATTGTCAAGCTGTTTAAATGACTCTCGTTATTTACTTTTAAATTTTAATTTTATAAATATTTTTTGTGGTATTTAATCCCACTTAAATTAAAATGCACAGAGAAAAATTACACACACACACATATATATATGTATATATTTTTTTCCTAAGTTTGTATTTTAATACAAAAACTTAAAAAGTCTGGGAGAAATTCCAAAAATATCTGCTTAAGAAGTTTCCTATGTAATACCTCTCCCTCCGATTAAATTTTAGTGAAATTTAAACCAACATAAAATATTAAAGTAAAATGTTTAAGATACCTTAACTGATCAACACCTAAAAAAAACTCATAATTTCATTTTGATAAAGTTTATTATATTAGATGAAGATTTCATAATAATAAACAGATTAAAATTATTTTTCTTTTAAAATTCATAAAAAGACCTCTAATAGTCAGAAGAGAATTAATAAATGAGCTCCTGTATACAACTCACACACACACACACACACACACGCGCGCGCGCGCGCGCGCACACATGCACGCATACACACACAAGATAGGCAGACACACCAGGCTAAATATTATTTTAAGTAAACAAATTTTACAAGGTCTATCTATTTTCTTATTCAAAAACATTGATTCAAATTTAAGTAAAATATATATTCACCATGACAATTTTACACCAAATAAATTTAAATAAAATTTACTTAAAAGTTACTACAGAGGGTAACTTACAAATGAAATAGCGAAAAAATAAGAAAACTAATTACCTTGGCTTCAGCTTTCAATTTAGGTTTAATTTTGTTTTGAGAACCAGAAGATTGCTGAAGATCCTGATGTTTGCTAGACATTAGCATACCAACTATCTCCTTGCTGGAAGGAGTAGGTTTGGGCAAAATATTTTCTGATTTCTCAGAAGGCTCACAACTTTTTCTAGGCCGACCAACTTTTCTTTTTTTCAAGCCACAGGTGCTTGTGCAGGCAGGAGACAGAGGAGGAGGGTGTCCTGAACTACTGCTGCTGCCCTCATCAGATTCCTTAAAAAGTAAAATAAACCAATAAGGATTTCAGAAAGTACTATTTGCTATTAATTATTATTAATAATAGATGAGAAAGGAAAATATCCAAAAATAAATAAGGAAATAACAGTATTTTTCATTACTTATTTGTTAGTTAAATTTAAATAAGTAACTAAATAATGACTTTAGTTATGGTATTTAATCCCACGTTAAATTTTATACAAGAAATGCAAGGGAGTTAGCCTCTCATAATATACACAGAAATATTTTTTAAATAAGCTTCCTTTAAAGGATAAAATAATCACATCTTATCACAAATATATGTAGTAATGTTATGAAAATATATAAATATGCATGTCCTGTGGATATTCACATACACACCCACCCACATAAACACTCTTACCATTTATCTCTAAATAAAATAACATAATATTTAGTACAATCGCGTTATATACTTCTTATAGTTTCTTTAAGGAATTCAATTTATGTCAGTCATAGTTCCAACTACTTTGTGGTTTGCATACTAGCTTAGATAAAAAAAGAGATTATGCAAAATTAGTTATCCATTACTGAACCCTACCCATATTTCAAACATTTATACTCAACCTTAGGTTAATATAGCTACTTATATGGGTATAGCTACTTAAAATATATTATAATGGCCAGAAAGCCAATATAACATATTTAAAAATACAGTTCAAACCAGTAAGCTATGTTGTCTTTTGAACTAAATTTGCTATGAATAATATATTCTTATGTGCAGTTGCACATGAAACAGCAGTCAGTTAGTAATAAAATATTCTTTATATTATAAATATTTATTTATGTTGCATTAAAAAAATAGATTATTTTTTGATTATTATTATTATTTTAGAAGAATTTAATTCTTGTCACAGACATTTACTCTGATAACTCAATTTATTCTGTTGTCTGATTCAGCTACCAAAAACAAATTCTTTGATCAAAACATAGTAAAAAGGACCTATATTTCTGCTAAATATAGGTAAGGTAAAAAAAAGGGTAAAAAATCCCCAATTTTTTATTAAAATGAGATAGAAATAAAAAGATACACACAAATTTTTTATTGGTAGATTTGTAAAAGTTACTCACTGTTACACTACCAAGCAAACTAGAAAACTGGATCCAACTAACAAATTGGAAATAAACAACATTTCTGGATCTCAAAAGGTCTGATGAAGTACAGTCTATCATTTTGGAATTAGAGGTATTTCTATATAAGTGACACAGAAGGGAAAAATAAACAAAGCTATTTACAAAAAAGTTATTAAGATGGTACAGGAGGCTTTGGGTAGTACTTTACACAATTTGGAAAATATATGTTAAATATTATATAATTATTAAAAGTATCATAATGAAGTAACTTATGTTCAACTAATCATAGTTAATGATAAAAAAATTTATGAATTTAAAAAATCTAATAAACTTAAACTACCATAATTTCTATATTTTTTTTATACAAGAGAAACATACCTGACTTAGATCATTCGATAATTTTCTCTTGTGTGGAGTTAGTGTTGGAGGAGAACCTAGAGGATATGTGTCTTCATTAACTGATACTGACCAAGGCTGAAGCACAGGAGGCTCATGGCTGTTAGGAGAGCGTTGCTTTTCTGAAAATTTTAATGCTGAATTAAGCCTTGGATAGTACTAATATTTTTACCATCTATTTTTACCTCTGACTACAGGGAGGAAGATATTGTAAATTTCAGTTGTCACTCCCGTAGTTAGGCTATGCTAGACATTAAAAAATTACTACAGGTCCCACAGGCCCAGATTCACCACTACCCAGTTAAAATTGGTTATCACAATGATATGTTCCTATAAAGGTTATAAATGAAAAGAAAATGTAAAATATATTCATGAACATTTATCAACTAAGGCCATAAAAAAGTAGCAAAGTGTGGCCCTGTAAATCATATTTTCATATCAAGATTTCTCTTAAACTTCTCATATCTTTGAACTCTTAATTTAAAAAAAGTAAATATTACTTTTAAAGAACTAAATTTAAAATGTGAAATAAAAAAAACTTTTTTTTTTTTTTTTTCTTTTTTTTTTGTAAATTTATTTGCTAAGTGTAACTTTTTATTTAGTATACTTCATCTAAAATTTCATTTCATACCTGGCATCCCTAAGAATTTTCATTTATTTCTTTATTTTTTCTCTTTTGGCAAGTTCAATTTAATTTTAATTCAATAAATTCCATTTTTATAGTTAATGAATTATCTACTGTATTGCATACAAATACTATATTTACAAGTTCATAAATCTCAACAACTATGCAATAAAGATAGTTGGGACTAGGTAAAATATTAATAAAAACAATTTTCTTCAAAATGAGCATTTTTTAAATATTTGATTCAGCTTATATTTGAAGTCATCTTCAGTGATATTAACAGACTTAAAATGTAGTGAGAACAAAATGTACTTTTTTCAATAACTTTGGGACTAAAAAACATGTTTTTGTGATATAAATAGCAAATCATTTTGAAATCATAAAAAATAGAATAGAAAGTATTTATAACGAATAATAAAATTGAAATTCATATTAAACAGAAAATATCTATAGAATAGTCCAGATCGCTTTTCACAAAATAAAGGTAAGTTAAACAAGTAGGGGTTCCGTCAAAGGTTTATTACTGGATAAAAACAAATTGGTGAACCAATATGGCTTTATTTTTTCTAATGTTTTGGCCTGATTTTCAGGCCTTCTTTAGGGCTATGGGGATAAAGAAGGGAGGGAGAGTCACGAATTGTGTGTTCTAACCCATGGTTGCTAGGATACTAAAATGATAAACCCTACTAAACTAAGTTAAAAAAGTTTAAATTTTATTATTCATCATTCAAATTTTTGATATTCATTCAATTTAATTAATTTATTTTAAATATTTGATATTCCTTTGAGAATTATGATAAATTAAAACAGCACAATCAATGTTTCATGCTTAAAAATACCATTTTAAAAATATTTTGAAATTTGAAAAATGAAAGTTTTTCCTTGTTTTTGATACATATCCTCCATAATACATATTATTTAAAATAAAATATTGTAAACAGAATATTGACATTGTTAACAGGAATGAGGGAAATATAAAATATTGCACAAAGACTAAACAAAAATAGAAATGAATAAGTCCAGCAATGAAAAATTTTTACTATATAAAAATAATTAATGAAATAGTAATGTAAAATATTAAAACACAGATGAACTAAATTTTGCAAGTACAGTTTATTTTTGCATCACTACTTGAATAATTGCTAAAACTTAAACAGACTAGTAAATAAACAAAAAATTCTTCAATATAATTCCCATACTCACTCATTATTTTTGCTTTTTTCCTGGGTCGACCTGGCCGCCTTTTTATCTTAATCTTCAATAATTCTTTTTCAGGATCTTTTTCATTTGAAGCATACCATTCCCCTCGTTTCTCTGAAGAATTTTCAGTGCCTTTAGAAGTAGATTGAATTGATACTAAAATAAATTAAAAATACAATTAAAATAATTAATAATGTGCTCAATCGTGAGAAGTGCATATAATTGAAAATATTTTTAATTTAAACGGATCCTCATTAGCTTCTATTTGAATTTTGAATGACTTTTAGTTCACTTAAAATCTGCAAAGCAAAATTCAAATTTATTTGCTTTCCATAAAAATTGTTAAATCAAGATTTGACAAGCTTACCTTCTATTTATCATAAAGAATTTTTTTTTTTTTGTATATATCATTTTTAATTTAACTAAGCTAGCGAATTTTTAGTGCAAGGGAACAGAATAAAAAATCTAACTTCCTATATTTCTGCTAAATATAGGTAAGGTAAAAAAAAGGGTAAAAAATCCCCAATTTTTTATTAAAATGAGATAGAAATAAAAAGATACACACAAATTTTTTATTGGTAGATTTGTAAAAGTTACTCACTGTTACACTACCAAGCAAACTAGAAAACTGGATCCAACTAACAAATTGGAAATAAACAACATTTCTGGATCTCAAAAGGTCTGATGAAGTACAGTCTATCATTTTGGAATTAGAGGTATTTCTATATAAGTGACACAGAAGGGAAAAATAAACAAAGCTATTTACAAAAAAGTTATTAAGATGGTACAGGAGGCTTTGGGTAGTACTTTACACAATTTGGAAAATATATGTTAAATATTATATAATTATTAAAAGTATCATAATGAAGTAACTTATGTTCAACTAATCATAGTTAATGATAAAAAAATTTATGAATTTAAAAAATCTAATAAACTTAAACTACCATAATTTCTATATTTTTTTTATACAAGAGAAACATACCTGACTTAGATCATTCGATAATTTTCTCTTGTGTGGAGTTAGTGTTGGAGGAGAACCTAGAGGATATGTGTCTTCATTAACTGATACTGACCAAGGCTGAAGCACAGGAGGCTCATGGCTGTTAGGAGAGCGTTGCTTTTCTGAAAATTTTAATGCTGAATTAAGCCTTGGATAGTACTAATATTTTTACCATCTATTTTTACCTCTGACTACAGGGAGGAAGATATTGTAAATTTCAGTTGTCACTCCCGTAGTTAGGCTATGCTAGACATTAAAAAATTACTACAGGTCCCACAGGCCCAGATTCACCACTACCCAGTTAAAATTGGTTATCACAATGATATGTTCCTATAAAGGTTATAAATGAAAAGAAAATGTAAAATATATTCATGAACATTTATCAACTAAGGCCATAAAAAAGTAGCAAAGTGTGGCCCTGTAAATCATATTTTCATATCAAGATTTCTCTTAAACTTCTCATATCTTTGAACTCTTAATTTAAAAAAAGTAAATATTACTTTTAAAGAACTAAATTTAAAATGTGAAATAAAAAAAACTTTTTTTTTTTTTTTTTCTTTTTTTTTTGTAAATTTATTTGCTAAGTGTAACTTTTTATTTAGTATACTTCATCTAAAATTTNAATGCACCGGCCCGGATAGCAGGGGATCCAGGTTCGAGTCCTGGCTGGGACAGTTAGATTTTTTATTCTGTTCCCTTGCACTAAAAATTATCTTATAAGTTAACAAAACATATGGGATAAAAATACATGGACCATTGATGAATGGTCTAAAACTTGCAAAACTTGTGAACTAATTCAAGACTGGCTAGAATAAGGTATCTCCCTGTAGGTTGGTTTTTACTAAACCAACCTACAGTGAGATACCTTATTCTAGAATAAAATTTCTACTCAAGAAATATACACCATTACTCCCTTTGAAAAGGATTTTTAAGCACTGCAGGTCAAACATAAAGTGCTACATTCATACTTTAACAATAACAAAACTACCCAGATATTCTTACTCTTACTTTCTGAGAGTTGGTCCATGTCAGATAAATCTTCTTCCATTTCTTCATCTATTTCTTCATCAATTTTATGAAACCTGTCATCATCTTTAGTGAGCTTTGGAATTTTTCTATCATCACTAATGGGACATTCAACTTTTTCAACTTCTTCTTCCAGGAGACGTTCAGCAGCTGTACATAACAGACCTAGACCAGATGAAATATTGTCTGGTTCTTCACTCCACTCATTTACATTAGAAACCTAAGAAAAAAAAAAAGAATTAGTATAAAATAACAAAGTACTCCTTCACCACAAATATTTTATTTTTTTAGTTCTATCATGTAGAGCTCCCATAATAGGGCATTTTCAAATGCTTCTTTTAGAAGGACAATGGACAAGATAATTTAATTCTTTATAATAAATAAAGATAATATGAATGAAGGTGAAATAATGAAACAATTTATAAATTAAATGACTTTGCCTGAAATTGGTTTTGACTGAAAACAAAAGAACAAAAAAAAAAAATTATAACAGTAAATATATTTGAACTGGGTGTCTTTCACTTTCTGTTAAATAATGTTTTGTAATTGAACTTAGTATGTAAAGCTCTTGATAGATGTGATTTTAATTTTTTTTTTTTTTTAAATATTAGGAATAATAAAAAAATAACCATTGTTCATTCAGAGAAGAATTGTGCATTGTATCTGCCAAAGAGATTGTAATGAACCTCAATGTACACTTAATTTCTATAATACTTTAACTATCAATTTAATTATGATAGGTACAGAAATGGATTCTACCTCATGGTGGTAAATTTAGCAGTTATAGAACTTGATATTTCTCTATTAAATTGTAATAATAGAAAATTATTGTGAGAATCAGTAATCTTAGGAAATGAATATTAAAATTGCAGGATGTAAAAGTTAAGATAACAATATTTAGTCAAGGAATCATGGTACATTCTGATGGAAGAAATAAGTTGTTCTTTTTGTGATCCTTTTAAAAATATAATTTAATAAATTGACTACAACTNAAATATTAATTTTCAAGCATTTGACTGTGCAACATTTTTACAAAAAAAAAATACTTATTAAGGAAAATTTTTAAAAAAATTTAAAATTGAGTTGGAGCTCCCCTTACTTTTAAAAGAAAATCCAAATTCGATATTTAGGCTTTCAAATGAAAACCACTTCAATTCCTGATATTTGCTGAAATTAGGTGAATAGGAGGAGTTAGAGTAAGACCGTATTGAATAATTATCTATACCTATATTTTTATTTGTAAAAAAAAATTATGTAGGATTATAGGTTGATAAATTATTTTTCTAACAATAAAGTTCCATAAAATTTTTTATGAGAAATATATGATAAAGAAGATGTTTAAAAATGTATCAATGAATATTAAGCGATTTTCCAATTTGTCTCTCGTAGGGAGTATAAAGCCACCTTTTACAGTCTCACATTTTACTCTCAATGCCTTCTCTTGATTAAGAGATTAAATTAGACATTTTTCTCTTCTTTATAAAAACACAAATTAAAAATAAAAACCACACATCCTTAGTAGATTTCCTGTGCTGCAATGAATTCCAGGAGTTCAGATTGCAATTCTGTCTGGACTATTAGACAAAAGATTCCAATTTATTTTTACATTTAACTATCTCCAATTTTTTTGTAGCCAGCTAGTCTAGGTCTCTCATCCATTCCAGACAGAATTTTAATCTAAACTCCTGATATTCATAGCAACACAGGAAATCTACCACAGGAAATTAAAAGAAGATGGTGTGCAAGAAGTGAGGGAGGGAGGTACATAGTCAGCAGACTCAATCAAAATAATAGACAGTGCTCCTTAGGGTTACTGAGGAGAGAACTATACCTTTAGACACTGAAAGTGAGTCTGGTAGCTATTATATTTATTGACATAATTTATATGATTATTTAATTTTAACCTTCACGGTAATAAAGATTTTTATTTTATAAATATTTTATTTAGTTGTGGTTTTTTATCCCACATAAATTTTAAACAATTAATGAGAGGGAATAGAATAAAAAATCTATCTGTCCCAGCCAGGAATCGAACCTGGATCTCCTGCTATCCGGGCCGGTGTGTTAAGCCATTACACCACAAGGACTAGCTAGATAGTCCTGGCTGGGACAGATAGATTTTTTATTCTATTCCCTCTCATTAATTGTTTAAAGATTTTTATTTTTACAATTGAGTTTTAAGTTTCAACTTCTAAATTATTATTATTTTGAAAGAGGAGTGAAAAAAGAAGAGAAGCTGAGGAGGAAGAACTATACTATGCAAAGTAAATCTTAAGGCCATAAATTAATAAGTAGGTCACCAATGATCATTAATGACCTCAGAAATAGGAGTAAGTGCTGCCTCAACTAAGGGTTTAGAGGTCTCTTTGTCTGCTGAGGCCACACAGCAAAGGAGATTCAGCCCAGACATATCTGGTTCTTGAATGGGCATGGGTGAAGCTGGATCTTCTGAAGGAGGTTGTACCACAGTAGTTTGCTCCTCCTTAATAGCAATATCTTCACCATCGCTTTCCTCAGCAGGGCTTTCTGTCTGATTCGAAGCATCCATAACCTCTGCTTTTGTTTCTTCCTCAGTAATCTAAAAATTAAATAATAAAAATAAAGTAAATCATAAAATAAAATAATTATTAATTGGAAGAATATCATTTATTATGAATTAGACAGTAGTTTGGGGGAGTTAGGGACACCCTTCTCTTTAACTTTGTAGCAGAGTAGTTCCTGAGAGTCATTTCTTACTTTTGAAGCCAAAGCTAAAGTGCTGGACCTGGTTGTAAATGAGACCAATGCCAAGTACATGAGAGAGGGAGGTAATGGAGCAGGGACACTGGGCCGTATAAGTTAGAGAGGTTGAGGTACTTTGTCTACCTAGGGACTGAGGTAAACAGTATGAACTATGTATCCATGGAAATAAGCTGAAGAATTGCTGCTGCCGTCCAGTATTACTTTGGTTTAGCAAAACAAAAGTTGTTTTATCTCAATTATGCAGAAGATAAACTTTTACAAGACTAATCCGACCACTCCTAACTTATCTCAACGGGACATCACCCAGGTGGAATATGCCAGAGTTCTTGCATTTGGAAAGACGATGCTCAAAATGATTTTTGGCCCAGCTTGAGCAGAAAAACCTGTAGAAAAAAAAATTGAGCCCTATCTGCTATACAAGGACGTGGATGCTATAAGGCTTAAAAGGATTGGTATACTACGTTGGATAGGTTATATGATCAGAATAAAAGACATTAAGATCGCAAATAAGTTTTTGACAGATAAGACCCAAGGGAAACAGATAAAAAGTTGAAAGATTGAACATAATATGGACTGACATTGGAAAAATGAAACTCAGTAAATTACTGCCAAATCTTAATAAAAAACTGTATAAATTTTTAACAACTTACTTTTTTTTTATGTTATTTATTGTTCAAATAGAAAAATTATTATATAATTTAACTATAAAAATAAGGTATTTGAGTTAATATAATAATATTGAAAAGATGGAAAGAGGGAAGAGATATCAAGATTAAGAACAATTAGCATGATCAAGACGTTCAGTCAGACATTTCAAGTCCATTGGTTTAAATTTAGTTCAAATATAGATAGTTATAAGTGAAATTCTGATATCAAGAAAATGTTTCATAATACATTTTTTTTTTTTAAAAAAAAGAGTCTAATTTAATGCAATATTGTATAAATTAATAATTCAAATAAATACTCAAAGAAAATTAAAATTATAATAGTATTATTGAAATTATAGGAGTGTGTAAAAAGGGTTGGCTGACCCTCCAAAGTGATATCTTGCTAAAATCTGTCTAGAAACACTTATATGCATTTCTAAAAAATCTTTAGTGTTTTTCTTATTTGCTCATTATTTGTATTAATATCACTTCATTCCTATATAAAAAGAAAGATTGAAGAAAGGGCTGGATCAATTCAGGAAACTACTTGGGATATTTAAATTTTAATAACTGGTTACTGAATAATAATAGGTTACTGACTACTTCTCAATTATTTCACCCAGCTTTGATTGAGAACCTCCACCAACCAGCTTTATTTAGAAAGGAAAATTATGAGCTTGGCACAATATCAGCCGTGAGAGGAAAAAAAAACAAAAAGAAAAAAAACTGCTGAGGTTATCTCAATTATTTCACCCACCTTTAAATATTAATATTTAAATTCATAATGTTATTTTAAATAATCAATTTTTTAAGAGTTATCAAAACCATAAGTAACTTTCATAAAACTTATACAACAAAGGAGAGAATCCTAATTAACAGAAGCTCAAATAAAAACTTGAACTTACTTCTTCTTCGGTTACTTCCTCAGTCATTTCATTTTCTTCTTTAACAACTATCTGCTCAGACTGAATATTAGTAAGGGACTCTTGTTGTTGATTTGGCTGCTGATGCTGTTGTGGAGGTTGTGCCTGCACTTGTTGGGCGGGATACACGGTATTTATATCAGATCTCACAAAGGAATTAGTTTCTGTATGAGAGATGACAACACTGGGAGGAATTTGTTGGATCATACTTCCTCCTCCAAAGCCATCCACAGGACTAGTTATAACCTATGAAAAAATATATTAATGCAACCATTTTAATATAGAGACAAATATTTTAGCACTTAAAACAGGTGAGAAAAAAGTAACTCCAAAATTTTAAGTTAATAGACCAAATAAAAAGTACAAATTTATATGAGAGAGACTAGAAAAGTTTAAGAGATACTATGAAAATATAAACTCTCAAAAGACAATGTCTCATAACTTATCACAAGATTACAAATAATATTGTGTAATATATTCAAATAGAGGTTTTTTTTTTTTTTTTTTGTTTTTTTTACCATAGATATTATTATTAGTGTTATTTTTGTTGGGGTTCGGTTAAGGTAGATCCAAAAAAATACAAATTGAAAATATGTGTATTAAAAAATACAGATCACATTTTCATGACATACATTTTCAGGATCACATAGTCATGAAAATGTGATCTTAGGGACAGGGCGTCTCCTCTCGCCTTCATGATAGCTCTGAAGATGGCTTACAATGTAAGCCGAAACGTTGGCAGATAATTTAAAAATACACATTTTTTGAAAATTTATAACTTTTTGATTAAGTAAATTAGTCGACTACTAAAATAAATTTCAAGCAGATGCTGCATTGTTTTATGATTATTGTTGTTGTAAATGTAGAATATCTTCATGTATTATGTAGATCTTAAAATATGTTTGAAACACTTGGATTCCCTATAAGAAACAGTTTAATTTTGCCCAGTAAGTTTTGAAAGGAAAGAAATACCCAGAAGATTTACCTAATGCATTTATTTCACTTGAATACAAGTGGCAGTGGAACACAAAGACAGTTGATATGGCTCAGATCTTTGGTATTGAAAAGTCTGGTGACAATTATGTGTTTGTACTCACACATCATTGAAATATTCAAGGCGTAATAAGGTTTGTTTCAAAATTCACAGCTAAGTCCCCTTTTGCTTAATGCCGATCAGTTGATATACAGTTATGTTGATAAGCAACCTTAAGACAGATTTTCAGGTTGTTTAAAGAAAGCTCTGCTGGTATTCTAAATAAATAGGTGTGTGTATGTGATAAAAATGAATGATGAGAAGCTAGAGCTACTAGGTGACATTGGCTACTTCTTTCTCCCAATTTCTACTTTTCCCCTGAGATAGATTGGTGTCAACCAAAGAAAGTATAACAACAGTAGAGCATCTAGGTAGACTGAAAGAAGGGGGGAGGGGATTGACTCCACAGCCATAGGAGGTCCAGGTAAGGGACTGCATGTTGAGATAACAAAATAGGCCAAGATGTATCAGTCTTGGACATGTAAAATAATATGTTAATATCAAAGTCTAGCAACCTGTAACACTAGGAGCTTCTAACAGGTCAGAGTGAGTCACTATCCCAAAGCTGACCTCATAAGATAAGAAGTTGACTCGGCAACTATAAATGAGATAATATAAGGAGACAAAACATTATTGGACTGGGGATTCATTTCCTTATTAATAGCATCCATAAGAAGAATCAGTTTGGGTACAATTTCAACATCAAAGGAGCAGTGGAGGATGGATTACTGAAATGTGTAATCATGAATCAACACAATTTTTTGTATATCATGAGTAACTCCACAAATATGTATTAAACAAACTATATATAGTAATTTGCTCAGAAGAGAATTCATAAGAAACTTAGGAGTCCCTTTAAGACAATCCAATAATATGTCTTGACTCAGGCAGATATGCAATAGATTTCCTGAATTTGTGTAGTTGCCAAGGTGTTGCCACATGCCATATGGACAAAATACAAAACAGGGAAAGGATTGCAATGAAGCAAATGTGAAGAGCTGAGAAAACAGCTCCTTCCTTTGTACTTCTCAGAAGAGAATGTGAGGATCAGATAACAGTCTTGATGGGACTAATGGGAGTCAAAAGAGGGATAAGCTCCCTTAGATTACTAAGGCAGAGAGATAAGCCTGAAAAAAGCAATAAAATCAGACTGATAAGATGTTTGAGGCATGTGGAGGGGATGATCTGTGATCACAAGGAAATTAAGTTCATTTATGGATGACATGTAGGCAGAAAAACAGGATAAGGTAGAAGGCAGAGAGGTGTAAATGATCACTCTTGTAACTCTTGATGCCAAGGCATATCTGAGGATACCAGGAGGCAGGCAGGAGGGAAGCCGCAGTGGACCAAACCAAGTTACGTGGTGACAAAGTGATGAGCGGACCCTGCCTCATGAAGATCCTGGAAAGAAGGTAAGCAAGTTCTAAACCATAAATTAAATAGTGGAGAAAACTTGCAGATCTCAAAACAACTGATTAAAAAAGAATACACTTTCTTCAAACATTCAAAATAAGGAGTAAGCAATATAATTATCATTCAAATTCCATGTAAAAATTTGTATAAAACATAAAAAAAAAAAAATTTCTACTTCTTAGTTTTCTTACCTCCATGGGATTGAGAACTGCAGATTCAGAAAGTTGATGATTGGTTACCACCATGGTATTTAGATTGTGTTCCGTAAGTTGAGTAGAGAGGAGAAGAGAATTATTCTGATGTGTAAAAGGCATCATTAAGAAAGGAGTTTGAGGTGGGGGTTGCGGTGGAAAAAGGCCAACTGTCAAGCCACCACTATTACCACCTAGAAAGATATGTAATAATCATCTTCTTCTATCATCAGAATTTAAAAAAATAAATATTAATAAGCTTGGAGAAACAATTAACAGCATATTTTATACTAATACAGAGCATTGTTCCTACTAAATTTAAAAATTAATAAGTTAATCTTGTTCATAATGTTTATAATTTAAAGAAGATAATAAATGATAATTCAGAAAATGAAATGAGTAATAGAGATATAAATAGTCCTAAATATAAATAAGCTTGATTTACTTGAGGAAATTCGGTAAATATGTATTCAATAAATCATTACAAAGGATCAAAAATTTTATTTAATCAAAGTATTGTATGAAACCACTTTTAGTTCAGTGTTAATAATTAGATCAATATAAATGAGACAATTTACAATAAAAAAAAAGAAAAAAATACATTGAACTTCAATAAAACATTCTAAACAATAAGCAATGTTTGTATGGGATGTCAGTTTGGTCATATCCATATCCTAGCAAATAACTACTTCCTTTCTCTTTTCATAATTTTATCTCTTTACACGCTTTTAAACTTTAAATATTCATTAGATACTAAGTGAAGAGGAGACTATTGTCTCAGCACTAAGCATAAGGCCACTTCACTGTCATCTCTATTGGAGTGGACAGTGTCTCTCACAGGGACAAAACCATCATCTTTCACCCAGTACCTGATGAAGCCAATAAACTTCTTCTAGAAAAATTAATATTTGTAGTTATTAAGTTCTATGTAACATTTATTTATTCAGGTTATAGTTTATTTAACACAAAAGAAAACATTACAAACCTAAGTAAAAGAGTTTAATTAGAAGATATAAAGAAAAAAACCAATTGTATACTTATTAATGACCCCCACTTCAAAAAAAAAAAACAGAACAATATTAACAAAACATTATTGTTAATTTTAATAACTTCAATATGAAATGGTTCAGTTCTTTAGACATATTTGGTTAATAGTGAGAGAAAACTTCTTTTGAAGACTTAAAAAGTAATAGAGAAATTTAACTGGTAGATTAATAATTTTAAATTTTCTTTTAAAAACTGACCATGAATGGTGGTGGTCGTGGAGTGGTCATGTGTCCTCCTCTTCTCATGCTGATGGTGGGAGGAGTTTGAGGAAGCCTGAGGCTGAGGAGCCAAGGTGACAAACCTGTCGAGAAGGACAGGCTGAGGAGCAGGCATCACCAAGGGAGGTGGGGCACTGTTGGTCCCTCCATTTCCACCAGGCCAGAGCACTGTTCGCTGAACGGACTCTCCTGTAGCAAAAGAGCTAGACTTAAAATGGTTCGATTTACTACGCACCTTGGGTCAAGTTGAATTCTTATTGGCAATTGTTAATTGTTAAGAATATTATTAAGTTAAGCATTTTGTTAAGAATATTCTTAGGTTAATTATATTTTTGTTAAACTAAGTATATAGCTAAGTTGTTAAGTTTGTTATTAAGTATAAATTGTTAAGTATCAATTGTTAATTTAAGAATAAATTGTTAATTATAAATTGCTAATTATATTTTAAGTATAGTTAAGTGTTGTAAAATATATCATAGTTTATTATGTACAAATTAGCAATGAACTATAATAAGGAATTTAGATTATAAGCAATAACAGATTTGTTTAGTAAACTACCAACACAAGAAGTTTTTAATCTATTTATTCTAAATACTTTGGTTTAAATTTGTATCTTGATATTATTATTTAATTAAATTTAGTTACATACAACACACACAAAAAAAATGCATGCCCTAACATGCATACACTCATGCCCAAGCATTCGCTCCGTCATATATTGACACCTCTTAACAAATTTTTTAAATAATATATAATATTTAAAGTAAGTAATTTTAAATTAAGAATTCTAACAGAATCTTTCTTATAAATTTTAACATCAAATATTATTAATTTGGTAAGGTAAAGAACTAATTACTTATAACAATAAGTCACCTATGAGGCACTCACCATGAAATTTTATGTTCTATGTATAATGGACAGAAATTTTCTTTTAATTATATTTCTTAAACCACAAGGAGGAAAATAAAATGAATTTCCAGTTAGGGAAATCTGGGACACACTTGATTATAAAGATAATTATTATTAATAATTTTTTTTACTTTAATT